>CAJUYI010008660.1:0-10740 GCA_910591695.1 Galerucella pusilla
CCTTTAGTATTAGGATTGAAATTAGTAAAATAAGTTAGATTAAAATTACTCATTGATCGTTACCGATCAGATTGTAATTTCAAGAAAAAAAAAATTATTTTTGAATATTTCTTTCCACATTCTTCAAGTCTTGCGTTTTCCATACTTTGTAAATGTCTCCACCATTCCAATTGTCTGTATTCTAGTGGTCCTTAAGTAATTGTACATCTTCACTTCTAAATATTGCGATTTAAATCAACTAGCCTTTATAAAATGTTGATATTAAGAGTGATGCAGTGTGTTAAACATGAAATTTTAAATTTCGTGTTTTACAATAACTTTAGGTAACGCTTTTTGACGTATATGCACAAAAATTTGAGGTTGGGGTTTTTTTTATATAAAAAATCATAATTTTGTATCCATTTCGATATATTTTGTGGAGGGCACCACATAGGCCACGTATGCGGCATGAATGTACGCAAAACTTTTTTGCCTTTTACATTAGCGCTACTTTTGTAAAAATAATTAAAGCCACTTCAATACAACAAAAAAAAGGTATATCTGTTGGTATTCCCAAATCTTAACGGTTTTACAGGTTATCACATTTTAGTGATTAACTACATAATTATTTAATAAAATTACGTTCAAAAATTGAATTGTAAAAAGCGAAAATTAAAATTTCTTGTTCAACACCCTGTATATCTCTTAATATCAACATTTTATCAAGGGGAATCTATCGGCAGCGATTTGACAAAATAGTATTTTTGGCAAATAATTTTGAGGTAATGGATGTATTGAAAATTAAGAAAAAAATATATCATGTAGATAAATGTTGAACTTAGAGTTCTCATCGAATAAAAACTTAGAAATGCTAACCAAATTTTGGTGAAAAAAATACGAATCATGAGGTAATTACACATATTAAGCAAAGTTTGAGCCCTTGTAAAGAATTAAATATGGATTAAATGGAAAAACTAATTGATAAGAAGTCTAATTTGAAGCTTTATGAATACTATATAAAAATCTGAGAATCCTCAAATTACTTATGACTGTACAATTCCTTATTGAAATTCGGTTGCTACCCCTAAAATATCGGATAAAAATCCATCTCTCGCTTTTCTATCCTTCTATGACTGACATTGTCTCTCTGCTTCGGTAGTCGCGTGCCGTTCCATTGTTGATACAACGCTCGCCGGTCTCGGCGGTCTCCCAGTTCAGTACTGACGAAGCTTATAGAGTAGTACGTGAACCAAAATCCGCTTGGACCGCTTGGCTACCTACATGTTGCGGAGCTTTCATATTTCTAATAAAATTTTCGTTATGTGAACTTAAACGTGAGGACGTAGGGAAACAAAAAAATATACAAAGCATAATTATTGTGCAAGGTCGAATTTGGTAGATGCCCCTTAAGGCTAGTTGGTTAAAATCGCAATATTTTGAAGTGAAGACTGCACTGTACTACTATGTACAATTACTTAAGGACCACCTTGTATAAGCTACAGTATTGATTCTAATTTTAGATTACTCCTATCTGTGACCCAATTTTGTCTTTTTTTGTTTTTCTGTTTTCGATTTAGGCACCCTCGTTTCACATCCATTAGTTGATATTAACTTATATATTGTTTTAAATATTTTTAGCTTGGTACTTTTCGATAATCCTATTTTTTTTTATATATATATGGGCATCAACTACTTAGAATTATTAGCTCATGAATGTTGTTTCATTTTTTTTTATATATATATCTCTATAAAGGTTATTTGATCTAAGAAAGGTGAGTATTATTTTAGCAGTATTTTTACTATTCAAACTTTCTTTCATATTTCCAGGTACGCGTAGCTGCCACCTGCTTATTGCATATTTGGAGCAAACAATCAGAATATGCTGCACTGTTAATGGGGTTTTACAGGTACTACACAGTGGTTGTCTTTGTCCTCTCAGCATATAGCATGAAGTAAGTCTTGTATGACCTATTCTTAGACTGGTAATAATTATGGTTTGTTCCTTCCGACTAAAATCCTGAAATGTGTTTTCTATTTCAATTGATGGTTTTATTTCTTGAATTGTGTTTGCTTACTCATCCATTCCCTCTTCCAATTTTGTAATATTTTTTGATTGAAGTGATTTTATTGATCTTGGAATCTCACAGGTATGTCTTCAATTTCTTCACTATTAGCTGCCTGTTTGGCGGCTTCGTCTACAATTTCGTTGCCTTGAATCCCTACGTGACTGGGTATCCACATAAACTTCACTGTCTTACATTGTTTTTGGAGCCAGCTTAAAGAAGCCTGAATTCTTCTGACGAAAGTGTTTTCAATCGCCTCCAGTGAACTAAGAGAGTCACAAAATATTAGTGTTGTTTGGATACCCAGCTCATCAATATATTTCAAAGATTGCCAGATTGCATATAATTCGCACGTATATACACTCGAATTCCGTGAAAGAGTCCAAGAGAATTTTTGATTGTTACATACAAAAGCGCTTCCACAACCTTCCTCTGTTTTCGATCCATCCGTATATATAATATGACATCGTCCCTGCTTTTCCACTATTTGATTAATTTCCCTCATATAAATACATAGTACATTCTTTGTAGACTTGTGGCTTATTATTTGTCCATGGCGCAGTGTCATATTCATCAATAGGGTATGTGCTGGTCAATTCTTCCTGTAACCTTCCAATTAATTCATGACGTCTTCGAGTTGCTGGTCTGGTAATAGTGCTTCGGTGGTCAAATACGTCAAACTGTTCTTTTGAGAACATCTTAGTATATACTGGATGTGACTGTTGAGACCTTTATTATTTACGAATATCTTGTAAGGTAATGTTTCATTGTTTTTATTCCTTTATTAATTTCTGCTTCTTGTGTTCCTAGTTCTATAACTTGTCCTCCTATAATCATAACTTTCGTTTTGTTTTTATTCATAACCATCCCGTTTTCCTTCGAAATACTATTTCATGTTTCTAGATTGTGTTTCAGATCTTCTATAGTTTATCGCAAAAATAACTATATCGTTCAGCAAATGCCTCTTCAGACTCTTCTATTTGGTTAAGATCGATGCATACCATATTGAATTTTTTGTTTTTTGAAATTGGAAGGTACCGAAAATAAAGTAAAACAATTCGTTGTCAAATTAAGACGAAAATAACCACTATAAGCCAAGTGCTTTAGTTTGCGCTCAGTAGAAGTTTCTATACACCCTGTAAAACTTCAAGCTTTCATATTCGTCTTAAATTTGAAGTTTCGGGTGGAATTGTGCATACCATGCTCTTTTTTTAATAAAGAATCGAAACGGGGGATAAGATGAAACGAAAATCGGTTGAATATGTAAATTTTATCCGTTTAGTCCCTGACCGTGATACCTTCGACTGTATAACTTTCCACAAAGATAAATTTTCCATGTAAACATTTAGCCGGCAAAATTAATTTTATGTATTTGTACGTATAATCCCTTGCTGCCTAAGCCTCGAAGATAAGTGAATAAAATTAACATCAATTAGACTATAAAATTGTTACATTATTTGATCCCGGAGAAGGGAATAGTAGAATGAGATGGTTGGGAAGAATATCAATTCAAATACGGATGAAGATAGGCTACTATTAGTGTCTCTTAAGCTACCATACAAGATGTTTTATTGGTAAAAGTATACTACATTTTTAGAAGTCAAATTATCTTCATGTCTTCTATAGACTAAAAAAGATAGCCTAGTCAAAGTACACATAAAATCTGACAAAAAATGCGGAAAACTTAACGATGCTAGGCATTGAATTGAATAATAGACAATTATTTACAATAAATACTCAAATCAGACGTCTTTCAGCAAACCTTCTACAACTTTTTATAGTGTTAATGATAGTATCTAAAAATTTGTGTACTTCATAATGAACCTATTTAAAACTAATCGCGATACAAAAGAACACACCTATGACTAAGGTAAGAAATAGAAGGGATCACAAATAAAGGTGAAAAAGCAGGTGAGAGAGCGCCGCGTAATAACAACAACAACAATGATAATAAAATAATAATAACAACAAAATTTTCAACAAATTACATTGAAAATAGAGTATGTTTTTAAAACAATAATGAAAATGAAGTGGCGTCAAAAAAATGAAGGTTCAATGAAGGTTCACGTGGTAAATCGTATGTATCTTTGTGAAAAATGCAGATACAAGAAAAAGTTTCAAATAAATTTGGAGATTACGCCATAATAGAGAGTTATTGGAAACACGAATTTACTGCCTTGCAGTAATTGTTATGACCTTAAATAAATAGTACTCGACCTTAAAACAGACTTAAAATTTGGAGTTATTGAAACATGAAACTCTATAATGACATTATATTAAGGTAGGTGTCACAGATGACACAGATCACCTACAAATTGTGACATGTAAATATGAAACATGAAATAAAGTCGGGATAGTACACTGCAGTAATCGCGCACAAATAAGGACAAGCACTAACCTTAATAATGTTTCCCTTATTCAAAACATCAAATGCGCATGCGTATATGTCACTATAAGGACAGCACTATTACTGCTTGACCTTATACACAGCTTGTTCAATTGAAAATTGAAACCCATCTTTGGTCAGGTTAGCCTTGGAAACAATTGTAATCATTCAACTGACGTTTTCCAACATTAGTAGTGTATGCAAAAGTCACACTGATCTGTTTATTTCGTTTATATTTGACAGCGATTTTAAGTATTGTGACTTTGAAATGGCGTTTGTTGTTAACAATCCGTCCAAATGTGATAATGCTAGGCCTCATGTTGCCAACGTAGTGAAAGAAAATCTGCAACGAAAGAAATGGAGGATATTAGAGCATCCACCCTATAATCCCGATTTATCGCCTTGCGATTTTTACATCTTTGGGCCACTAAAAAAGGCGTTAAAAGGTAACCGTTTTCAGTCGGATGCAGAAGTACAAAACGCTGAGAAAGAATTCTTCCAGCAGCAGCCACAAGAATTCTATAAGCAGGGTATACATCGGTTGGTGAAACAGTTGGATATGTGCCTCAATTGTAGTGGTAGTTATTTGTAACTGTACTTACCCCATTTCATGAAAAATTTTTTTTCTAAATGTTATTGTTCATTTACTATCGTAAAATTGAAAACATGAAAAATGATGTTCAAAAATACTAATAGGGAAATTTCGTATATTTTGAAAAATAATGCAGATACATAAAAAATGTTCCGACAAATTTTTTAGATAAATGTATTAGCTACAGTTTTTGATTTGAACATTTTCCCGTAATTTCATTATTTAAACAATTAGAGAGAAAAAATTTAAAAACAAAAAAAGTTACTTAACGATTTTCCGGAAAGTTGCATGCCTAGCACCGTAAAGTTTTTCTCATATTAATCACAACCCTTTTAAATACTTTTTGAACTTCCAAGTCTTTTGTATTTTTTGCGGAATTTTACAGATATTTTGTATACTTTGACTAGGCTGAGGTGCCAGTCTAGGTAGAGCCATAAAAGAGATCTGAAACTTTGACGTTAAGTTTACTAAACATGACAGTTAATTGTGACATTTGTTGACATATTTGGGTACAAGAAGGGGGTTCTTGAACCCATACTTCATATTATATCATTATATAATTGTGACTTACTAGTACTTCAATCGAATACAAGATAAAAATTGTGATTATTTTTAATGAGATAAAGCACCAGATAAAAAAATAAACATCTGGAGCAGACTAATTCTGTGAAATTATTATATTGTTATAATAAACAAACTGGAAATGAGAAATAAATTGAAAAAATTCCATAAACTCACTATTTTGATTAGCAATGTACATAATTAATCCCAACTATAACAAATCTATCGTAAACACCATCACCGAGAAAAGACAATGAGTGTCAATTAGAGCCGAACTACCAGTGATACATTGCACGGCTCTGATGTAGAGCCAAGAACGATCATTTAAAAAACACTTGTTCGGAGTCAGGACCGAGCAGAAAACGGCAAATGTACGGAACGTTTAATGGCAGATAACGAACTGGAATTTGTATCAGTGCGAACTGAAATTTCACTAGTGGGATGGAATTTTGTTAATATGTAGAGATAATAAGTTTTTTTTATGTCAATAATATTATTGGTAGTAGGTACATAAGATATTCAAATTGCGTCATTTATAGTAGTAATCTTAATTTGCGTGTACTCTTTGAATACACACACTTTTTTATCGAGTGGGTTTATCGAAATTGAATCACGTGAATTGTTTATTTATTTTATGAATTAATTAATGGGAAATGGTTTTCAACAATTCGAAAGTTATGTGATCTTTAAAATCTAAAACTACAATCTAGATATTTATGAATAATGTGTCTCCTTGTCACCTAAGAAGAATAGCAGGCATAACAAAATGGGACCGTTATAGAAATGAAGAGATGAGACATATAAAAAAACAAGAACCAATAATAAGAAAAACAGACAATTATTGGTATGGATTTTACCGTTATAGTATATAATGAGGTTGTTTCATAGATTACCTAGTTATTCCATGAAATAACTGATCGTGCCCGTTAAAGTGTGTAATATGTTAGTAATTTGACGCTTCAACTAGTTATTCCATGAAATAACTAGGTATTCTATGAATTAACTACTAAGAGACAGTAAAAGTGTGAAATAAACAATTTATCTAGAATGAAATTATACTAATGATGGACAATTGAAATAAAAAAGAAACAATTTATCTAATTCATGCAGCGTATAAATGGTATTCATGAAAAGGTACTGTAAAAACATTTGTTACAACAGGGATTACTGAAATGACACTGGGAATTACAAAGAACATTATTTCTAAAGCAAAAACATTTTTTGTTGACACACTGGGTGTTTAAATTCCAATTGTAAATTTAAACAGGAAAATTTGTTTCTCTTTTCAATGCTAACATTCTACCACGCGGCCCCTTTATTCATGTATAATCCTCACATACCATCTACTTATTCCCATTCTCCAAATAATCACGCACGCCCCTGTCGCATTCTTAACGTTGAAATAAAAAACGTTTCAACAACTACCAAATAGTCAAAACACATCTCATCCCTTTCCCTCCCATTATTCCGTTTCTTTTCTCAAAACCAATCCGTTCTCAAAATATGCAATTCTCTAGCTAGAACGATCTACGTGACACCCCCTCTCTCGCGCTGGCCACACTTTTTAACGGACAATTTCTAAAAACCGCCAAAACGGCAGAACGAGATCAGATATTGAAACAGTAACAACTAATAACTAACTACCTAGTAATTTTAACTTTCAACCGCTAATACCGGTAGCAAAAAAGCACCGGCTCTCAAGTTTATCGACAATAATCTAAGTATTGTATCGTATTTATATGAACTTTTAAGTGTTAATTATATTGTCCATTGATATAACAAGTTTTGTGCTAATTAATTCATTGATGTGACACGTTTTGTGAAAAGTAATCCAATTGATTTAACAAATTTGTGCTAGTTATTTCCCAGTGATGTAACCTGTTGTGCCTATGTTGTACAAAAGTATTGTTGTTTATTTGTCTGTTTCCTGGACAAAAATATAAACCAAAATTCGACATCCACGAGTTTTATTCACCAGCCACCCAGTCCACGAACAAAGAAAACAGCTTATTTCTTCACTGGGTTTTACACTAACAACAAGTTCTCTCCCTATTGCCTGGAATAGTTCATAAATGCAGAAGGAGTGGAAGGTAAATGCATTTGTCGTACGAGATATATGATATATGATACAGATTATTTCACACTTTAACGGGCTGCAGATCGTTATTCTATGAAATAACTAGTGAAACTATGAAATACAAGAGAGTTTTACACTTTAACGGACACGATCAGTTATTTCATGGAATAACTAGCTATATTATAAAATGGATTTCATACTTTAACCGTAACGTGGACCTATTTTCAGAATGAAAACAGATAAAATTACAAGAAATGTGATGGAAGTGGGAAGTAATATCCACGGAAGAAGGGGTAGAACCGACAAGAAAGTGAATAGACCAAATTAAGGAGATAGGTGATAGGAAAGGAAAAATACTAGATAAAATGAAAAAAATAACAAGAGACAGGAAAACGAGAGGAAAACTTGAGTTCTGAAAAGCCTATTCCCAACGACGAATGATTCTCCACCAAGACATTGCACGTTTCCGCACAGCTCGAAAAGCACGGAGTCTACCACTGAATGCTTCTATTATTTGTTTTTAAGCATCTTGTTGAGCAGAAAAACAAAATAACCATTTATTCTACTTTTGAATCTCAGTTTTTTATAACTACGTATATGTTAAATAAAACAACACATTTGCTATCGCATTCCATATTCCAATCAGCCTGCATTTAAATTTAGTTCCGGCCTGAAAACAGTTAAGAGAGAAGAATTACGAGAGTATGAAATTTAATCACAAGATACAGTTGCTGAAATTAACTCGCGACTGTTCTCATTATTATTTCGCGCATTCGACGTGGATTTTGAACACATATTTTGCTTTAACTACGTTAATAACAAATGAAAACCATTCGAAAATACAAGTTTATCAAGTAATTTGGTGGCACAGGGGATGTCTTAAGTAAAATCTAGGCCAATAAAGTCGATGATAATCTGCAAGAGATCGATTTCAGCGAAAAAAAAAATCGGGAATATGAAACTAAAATGGTAGAAAATGTATTTTCCGCAAATCGCTAAGAAATATTAACATTCCAGACAAAATGCCTTAAAAAAAGTGAAGATTTAATATTCACTTCCTCACTGTAATGGGAAATGATATTTCCTACACACTGCATTTCACTACAGTTGGAAATTTAAATTTATAGCAGCTATCAAAAATTTATTTAAAAATGATGAATTTGCAAAAAATCAATATCAGGTAACAATAAAAATGTCAAGTGGATCACAAGACAAAAAATCTTCAAATAATACTAGGGTTGTCTTTTATATGTTGCAAGGAGATTAAGAAAAAGACAGTGGATAACATTCAAGCACCATTGTTTCCACCCACGAAGAGAAATCACCAGGCAGTCCATTCTTAATTTTTGGAAAAGTCAAAAAAATCGAAAGGACTTAGGACGAGATTGCATGGAGGATTAGATTGAATTAGAATTGGAGTGGCTCTTTGTCCTATCCCACAGCGACCTTTGGCAGATCTATTGTGGTCCTTCCCATAGTTAGGGCTCGATATCTAGCTTTATTGTTTTTATTGGACTCATTAGCCTGGATACCGCCTCCCTTGCATAGCTCTCTGCCTCAGTTTTCTTCTCCAAGTATGTGAAACCACACCCTTGCTAGGTCTTCGCACTCACAGAGTATGTGCTCCGCGGTTTCGTCTTCATCCTGGCAGAACCTACATAGGCTGTCATTTCATACCACCAGCACAACGTCTGGTTGTTTATCCATTTGTATGGATGCTCTCCTTAGTTAGGCATTTAGCAATTCCGCAGGAAGGTTCTGGTTTCCTGCTTCTGTATCTGTAAGAATTTGAAGGGTGGGTGACCCCCACAGCACTTAGGCCACAATTGGCCCATTGTGCATCCTTCTGAGGTTCAGACTTCCTTCTGGCTCGTCATCCAACCTACTTGTTTGAAGTAGGCGATAACGTCGCCGGAAGTAAGCTCCCTCATGCTGGCTTGTGTTAGCCTGTACTCGCCGAATACAGAAAACCTAAATTGAGAGAGTGTCGGACATTCGCAAAGAATGTGTTCAACAGTCTCATCTTCCTGTTCACATCCCCTACAGAGTGAAGTGTCAGACAGACCCAGTCTGTAGAGGTGTTTTCGTAGGTGGCAGTGACCGGTCAGAATACCCGTGGCTGTCCGAAGGTTCTGCCTGTTCATAGTCACGTATTTTTTGGCTACTTTGCTGTCCGGATACTACTGCAGTTCCTTGGCAAGCCTGCAACCTTCTGAATCGTACCATCTACCCTTAAACTTATCATGGGAGTGTTCCTTTATTAGGTCAATCATAGCCGACGCCGACAGACTAATGAAAGTGCCAGGTCCCAAGAGTTTTTGGGAGGCTGCTTTCCTGGCTAGTGAGTCGGCAATGTGGTTACCTTTCGATTTACTGTGCCCCTTGATCCAGCCTAGAGTGACTTCGTTGTTGCTACAGGTTTCGATCAGGGACAGGTGACACTCCAGTACAAGGCCTGATGTGATACGTGGTCTGTTCAGGGCTAGTAGTGCTTGTCTACTATCCGTAAGGATGTGAATTTTATTACCTGCGGTGTTTCTTTTGGTAATCTCTATTGCGACGATGTAGATAGCAGTGAGCTCTGTTTGAGCAACGCTGACATTACAGCCCATCGCCCATTTGATGTTTAGATTCAGAGATCTGGAGTAAATTCCACATCCTGAGCTCATATTGGTTTTAGAGCCATCCGTGAAGATGCGGAGTGCGCCTTCTTCTGATATGTCTTGTGTGTTATATTTAATGATTACCTTGTAGGGCCTGTGAAAGGCATATTGTGGTGAGATTGCGTCCGTATTTGCATGCAGCAGTGGGACCTCATTGAGTGCCTCACGCCATAGGTTACGTCTCAATTTATCAGATCCTACGTCAGGTTGTATACCGGTAGAGCGTAAGCGTGTCATGGTCATCAAAATAACCTCCTTGATGTGTATGTGTATGTATGTACGTTAGCAGTGATGGCAGTGTAGATCCATGCAGTAACCCTGGGTGACATTCCCCAGGTACGGCCGATGGTTCTGCGACACTGTTAATAAGAAATGTATGCTTTTTTTACTCTGTTTTCTAGATGAGAGTTCCATGTTAA
>CAJUYI010008661.1:0-10740 GCA_910591695.1 Galerucella pusilla
TGGTTTTTTCCTTGCGTTTTGTAGTGGTCGGTCAACTCGCTTTTTTGCATCTTTTTAGGGGTGCGCCGCTCGCCTAATAATAATATGATAGTATCAAGATGTTGTGTATATATAGGAGTAGATCGTTTTATATGAAGTTTTTTGTCTAGTGTGTATGATGTATGTCAAAAGCAAAAGCGATGTTTTAAATAATTTATTGCTGATTGCAAGAATTTCAATAACTATACTGGTGTTTGGTTGATATTACTAGAAAATTTAATGTGGAAAGTGAATCAGACAGTGAATTGGATACTTATTAAATATATAATCTGTTCAATAAGATAAGAAGTAATATGCTTTATAAATGTAATAAACTATAGTGTTTTAGTTTGACAAAAAAATTTATACCTATACAGGTAATTCATGGCCGTGGACACAATATACTATTTTACTCGCATATAATGGCTATTACTCACTTAGGTGTTTATCTCACTCGCCTGCGGCTCGCGACATAAACGCACCTTCATTGAATAATATACTATTATATAGCAGATTGTACCTACACCAGAAAATGATAGATTTGAAGCAAAAGACATTACCATTTGGTAAATAATCAGCACCAGTCATATAAATTAATCGGTAGTCTATTAGTAAATCCATAAATCGGTGAAGATGAATAAATTCGTGATGCTATTCCTATAAACTTCAAGTGACATCTATATATTAATAAATCAACTAGAAAACGTTTTATTTCAAATCAAGAGAGTAGTGTGCATTGTGCTCTATTAATTATATCTATTTTAACCTTTTCAAAATAAAATAAGTCCGGCGAATCAGTGTTTTAACGTATAGAAATAACCAGAGACAGCTGGACCTGAGACAGTTCTTGGCATATACTCTAAAACGACCATTTTATAATTTTACGACTTTATAAATACTTCTGAAACAATTCCCTGATCTCCAAATATTAGAAAAACATATTTTTTTTAAATGATAGCAGATGTGATTTTGCACACTGTCGATCATTTAACATTTCTCTTTACATTGATCTCTGAAATTTAAAATCGTTGGTAAATGTTTTCGAAAGGGATCAAAATTCACAGAATACATTATTATTAAATCAACAATTTTAGAAATTGAGTAAATACCGGAAGTGCAATCTGTTTTCGACTATTGTTTATTGAATTTACTGTTTGGTCCCATACTTTGCAGTGTCGGATTTAGGGTGCTATTTAGGTCATTAACCCGAGTGGTCCCCGCCCCTTAGGTAGAACTTTCTAGGAGTTATCTTTAGAGCTAAGCATTGTGAGCAAGCCAACTTTTTCATTTTTACATGTGGTTTAACCTCTCACTTGGCGGCTGGTGACCGAGAACCACGTCACTGTTCATGCTGCTGGACAAAGCTACAATTATGCCACAGCGCAGTCTCACTTGAATTTTTTTTTGCTTTGCCACAAGCCTCATAATCCAATATTAAATATTTAGAATTTTTTACGTTTGCTATCGTTCTAGTAATGTCAAATAAGGGCGGCACAAGATACGGACGGGCAAACAGTCGGTTTGTTCCCGTAGCAAGTTCCTAACTGTTATGGACACATTGAGTCTGCGCAGTATCAAAAAAGCGTTCCAGCAGAATTCATAACAGTTAGGAACTTGCTACGGGAACAAACCTAATACCTAACTGTTGGAAATAAACTTGTATCATACTTCAAGTTTATTTTCACAATTTCAAGTATATATAGAAAGGTTTATGAAATTGTCAAAACAATTCAAGCCAGAAATAGATAATAGTTTCACTCATGTTAAGTCTGTTATATTATTCATATATTTTAACAATTGTGATAATTTGATTTGCTTCCAAGTATGTACTGATGATGGGGGGCTAAGAAAGTCTATATTTTTGTGTAATTAGTTTTTTTATTGAAATTCCGAAGTAATAGGATAACGCATGTCTTTGACTATTTCACTAGAGTAAATTGAAAACTGACAAAATTTGAAGGTTTTGAACTGGTAATTTTTTGTCTTGTCGCGGCAATTTTTTGACGTTTAATATATCAAATCATTAGCCTAGTTTACACCGACAACTTGGTACGCGGACCAAGCACCAAATTCGTACTATATCAGAACCATTGTATTTAGTTCGAACGGTGTAAATGCCTTGCGGACTAAGCTGGTCCGCTCTTGGTTCGGTACGCGCCAGCAGAGGTACCGAACTAAATTTGGTCCGGATTTGGTTCGAGGTCAATTGGTGTAAATTCAACCGGAACAAGACGCAAGACCAGTATTAAATTATATTTATTTGGCAAAAAAGAGTAAAAGAGTAAAGCCTTTCCTGAGTTTTCAATTTTGTTGTTGTTTGTTAATTTTCAATTTTTGTTTGTTGTTATGAGGATTTGATTTTTTGGTTATGTTATGAAATTTAATTTGACAGCTTTGACATTTGACGAATTGCAGGCGCACACATTTAGTTCGCGCGTTGCAAAACGGTGTAAACGAACTAGAACCAAGCATTGGTGCTACCGTACTATCCCCACCCACTTAGTCCTATCGGACCGTACTAAACGTTTATGGGTGTAAACTAGGCTTATGTGTATAAAATTCTATCACTCTGTGATAAAATTCAATATAAAATCTTTGTTAGTGGTTTCTAAGGAAACTAAGTTGTTTATTTATTTATTTAACTGTCTAAAAATTATTAAAACTGTTTCAAAAATTTAAATAAGTATTATTAACATGAATAATACAAGATTTGGAATAAATGAAATAGAGAGTACAATCAAGCAAAGTATACCGCGAAAAACAATGAAGACAAAAAAGTCTTCGTGGGAACAGTTTAGAATGTTCCTGGACGCACGTAATTATACGTTAGAAAAGGATACTTCTGAACAAGTTATAGCAAAAATTCTTGAAGATTATCGTTTTAACATGAAAAAAGAGATGGAACTGATTATACTGAAGCTAGTGTGAAAACACTTTGGAATACGACTGCTCAAATGGTTCAGGAAAAATATTTTCTAGAATTTAACATCAAAATTGATCCATTTAAAGATATTACCTATAAATTTGCTAGATTGGCCAGGGATACAAAACGTAAAAAGCTTCAGGCTGAACCTGAAACCAGAAAAAGAAATTCTAACGCGTTTACCAAAGAAGAATTAATGGAAATGGTAGAAAGCTATTCTGAAGATAATCCTGATGGGTTACAAAAAAAGTTTTTTCATTTATGTTCGTTCGAATTAGCGTGGCGTGAAAATGAAGCTGCTAATTGTGATATTAATTACTTTAAAAAAGAATATGATAATAAAGGTAATTTTACTGGCAGGGTAGAATATAATCCAATCTTTTCCAAAACGACACAAGGAGGATCGAAAGCTTTATCAGGCAGTAAGTGGCTGGTAAGAAATAATGCTAATAACAATTTGTGTCCCGTTCGTTTATTTTTAAAAATTATTGAAAAAAGAGAATCCAATCCTTATCTAACAACAACAAGATTATTTTTAACACTACATCCAAATTGGGAGAAAGGAATATGGTACAAAAATTCACCATTGGGAATTGATACAATTTCAAAGCAAAATTTTCACTCTCGTGGTATTGAAAATTTTCGTCTGCGGTCCCAGGGAAGCTTCCAATTGCTGTGCCTGTTGTCTCCTCGTTTAGCTGATTAGCCATTAGATGCTACTGTTGCAGATTGATTTCGTTTTGATATTTTTATAGGTGAAAAAAATATTATTAAAAAATAGTAAATGCGTCGAATAGTTTTTAAAAACAAAACAATAAGGCTCTCGTTCTATTTTAGAATCTAAAGCAATGACGCACAATTGGTTTAAAACAAATTTGTAATATTACTAAACCAAATTCGATACAGTATGTTGCATTTCAAAAAGAAAAATATACAAAAGTTTATATTTTTAAAACTGAAAAGTTATTTTTATCTGCCTAACGAACTGTGGCGGATAGAATTGTCTATGTAGAAACTAAAAAACGATGAAAAATTTGATTTAAAGTTTCTCTTCTGATGGATGCGGCGACATTATAAAATTTAAAATATCACCGAGGTTTAAAAAAAAAGAAGGGAAATAAATGGGACGAAAATAATGTGAAAGGAAAAAGAAAGAACCTAACGAATGGAAAATTGTGGACTGTTGTTCGAGATGGAGCCAATAAAAGTGATTAGTAGTAAAAAAATATGGGAAGGAATCTTTGGACCAATAAAACCACCTAAGACGAGATTTTAGAGTTGAATTAATACCCAAATTTTTAGAAATTTTAAATAAAGTCTAGAGGTTCTCAAATTTTTTTTGAGTGGCAGACCACTTAGCGGCGAATTTTTACAAATTTATCAACTTTAAATGTGTTTTTGACAGCTATAACTCACGAGTGATTTAAATTTCCAACTTTAGTAAAGAGTAGTGTAACAAAACTTGATAAAAACACTTGTTATGTTATATACATAAAAATAGAAGGAACTAAATTAAAATTTGGTGCATGTTACATAAAATAACTAAGAAAAAACTGAATGCTTTCAGTGGTAGGGATGAACCTGATGATGCTTTGTAAGGTGAGCGGATGTTATGTTAACATAGGCACAGCAAAAAAGTGGCAGTTTATTATTGAATTCTCCAAAAACGTATACATAGTCTTGAAAATTTATTGGAATTTGCCAAATAAAAATGTTTCCAAGCTATACCTACAACATTTTATATTTTTCCTGAAGCTTTTTAAGGTGAGCGGATGTTATTTTAACATAGGCATAGCAAAAAAGTGGCAATTTTTTATTGAATTCTGTAAAAAAGGAATACATAGTCTTGAAATTTATTGGAATTTGCCAAATAAAAATGTTTCCGAGCTATACAACATTTCATATTTTTCCATGACTATATAACATATCGTGCCTTTTTCCCATATTGTTTGATAAAAGTTTATTCCAATCAGTTCCCAAGTCTATAATGTGAAGAAGATCCATCTATGATTATATGTAGGGTCCGCAAGGACTGTGCGTAAGGTTGATGCTGATGCAACACTTAAGATGATTGGGAAACGTAAACTGACTCACGATACTACATAAATCGTGTCGTAAACAATTAAGATAAATTGCATTTATTCGTCTAGTGATGTATAAATAATCAAATGTATCCGTACATATAGTCGTGGAAATAATTAACTGAAAGAACTTTATGTATATTAACAATAGTTGAGGAAATTTGGATGTGCCGGCTGTCAAATCAAAAGAAAATCTAAAATGATTCAATTATTACACTATTTTGAAATCGCACCATCTAAATTGGTTAGTTATTTATGCGGTCTGCTGTATCGTTAAAATGATTTATTACTTATATCCGCCAGAGGTACCGTTTCTAGATCTGTAAACTTGATTTGTTTTTATTATTCTTTTTATTAATTATTGTGAGAAATTGAAGGTCCATTCGCAATAGAATCGGGAGATCATATTCTTGATAAAACGTGGAATATAGTATATTTCCTAACTAGTGCACGAGTTAGGAACGCTATTTTTTCTACGAGCGTGCGGAACGTGTAAAAATAAGTAAACAACATATTGAAATTTTATTAATTTTTATTAAAGCATAAAGAGAAACCACAATCTATTCTACTACCTATGATTAATATTAATAAAAAATTGGCAATTTGATGCTTTGCGCACTAGTTGTACAAACTACTATCTTGTATGAATTTCTAACAATATTAAAGTCTTCTAGGAATAGGATCCAGTGAAGTGTTTTTTCTTCTTATCTTTTCCCATTCTGTAGTTATACCTACCTCGTATTTTTTAATCTCTCTCTGTTATAAATCAAATGAACTTAATCTTTCTCGTCCCCTGCTCATTAAAAAGTAAATTCGACAGGAAATGTAGGGTGGAGCAGCTATATCACACATAGATGCAACGCATATATCCTTGCCTTGGGAAAATAATTGCGAGATCGCCATTCACCCCACTCAATTTATCACGAGTCTGAGAAAATAGCGGTTATTTCAGAAAATTGTATTTTCATTGCCTTTCCTCTCCCGCCAACATAATATAATATCCTCCGTCCGAAGTTAGTCACGGGGAATCTACGGACGTTGATATTCTAACACTGTGACTCCGAAAATAATTAGGTCTTACGTTAGTGAAAAAAAAAACTGAACTAAAGTTTGTATTGCCAAAATATTAAATTAGTGCACCACCAAAGTCTTGATAAACGGAAAACGTTTTAAAGAAAATACGTAGTTTTTATTAACTTATTAGTGAGAGAACTTCTCGAGATGTCGTTGTGGATTACTTACGTTAGAGCTGGCTATAAGAGCAATTTGAAAAAGAAAAATAGGAGGATGGTAAGTGGCAGTAATAGTAGTTTGACAAGTAGATTTTTTTATTCAACTTTCTTGTTGTATAAAAGTGTCATGTTAATGTTGTTTATTTTAGCGACAATATTTATATCTATTCTATAAATATAACATATACAACATAAATATGTCTGTGTATTCACAAGGTGGCATAATAAAATGTAAAAAAGCAATGATATAAGAAAGTGGACAACTTGAAAATTGTATTGCAAACTTGTAATTTTTTTTTAAATTTCGTGTCAGTTATTTTCTACCTACTCGGTCCTAAAGTAGTGTCATCCTAATCTCATTGCAATTGATACCTACACGAGTTTTGGTTGAAGTAATGTAACATAACAGCTGCATACTATTGGTAGTTTATTAGAATAATAAGTATAATAATAATAATTATAGAATAAAGATTGGATTAAATAATTTAATATAAAGTAGATGCAAACTGGAATAAATATTAAAATATTGGTAAAAAACTACTATTTATAATTTTTGATAAAGATGATAATGATACAATCAGAAGTTAATAAGTATCCTGACACAAAAAGGAAAAACGAAAGCATTCAAAATTTCAAAATAAATAAAAGCAAGACAAGAAGACTCACTGTCAACTGGTATGTTCAATCTCTGACTCCATATTTCGTTTTAAGATGGATAAAAAATAGAAATCTAAGAAGAACAGGAAGTCAATTAATCGGATATGCAGATGACATAATGTTGGTGAAAAAAAAAAGTAAAATCATGGAAAACATATTAAAGGAGGTTGAAGAAGGAGATGAGGAGATTAAAGATTAATGTGCAGGAAACTTAAATTACGAGACTTGAGGGAAAGCGGAACAGGATGAAAATAAAACATTCAAAGAAGTACAAAAATGTAAATACTTAGGAAGGGAACAGAAGGACGAAGATCAAACAAAAAATAATGTCAAGAAACTAAGCGTAGCTACAAGCTATCAAAAATCTATTAAAAAGTAATAGATTCACTAAACAAACCAAGATGTCTCAATTCTTAATATCATCATTCTCTCTTTCTATTGTTTCATCAAATTTTCTAAATTTTTCAGTTTATCGCCCTTCGAGTTCCCAACTATACAGATTAGTCATTTTCGTGTCGAATATAGATATTAACAGTTACTAGGTTTGTTGTTAAATGAGGCCACTTCTTCATAATATCCATCCTGTATTGTGAGCATATTTCATTATTATCTTCTTTATTATCGCCATGAAATTGCGTATCTTGAAATAATACAAAAAAATCATCACTGTGGGCTAAGTATGGACAATATACTTCTAATAGATTTCGCAGAATAATAATTATTCTAACGATTTATATGTTTGGAAACATATTTTTCAAAGACAGTAACCGTTCAACTAAGAAGCAACAACTACTTCCCGGGCTATAGGCACCAACGGATATTGAATTACACAAGTCAAACGGGGTTGGCATATCTACAAGGTATTTACCACCAACCATTCTGGTTTGCAATTAGAAGGGGCAACATAACTTGTAGAGCGGTTTCGGCGTCTTTACGCCTTATCAGTACAAGGTATATGTTCTCCGTCCGCGAGCTCTAAGTGCTTAATATCCTTTACTATTTGTTTATTATATGCATTGAATTTTTACACATATGGAAAAATCGTCAAAAGTCTATGGAGGTTTTAAGCTATCGAAGATTTAAAACAATATAGAATATAATCGGATTTGTTAGAAAATTGGTTTTGAAAGTATAGTAAAAATTATAGAATATTTTCAAAAATTAACTTATTGACTTCCTTTTTATTGCATTCATTTATTTGCTAATTATAAACAGCCTTATTAGAGTAGGTAATGTGTAAGTTCTAATCTTTCAGTTTGAATTAGAAATTTCAAATAAGAAACAGAAAAAAGTTTTACATGTGGCAGAATACCCGTTTTTTTAATGCTTAGGTATAAACATCTAAATAATCTACTAGACAGACGAGGAACCGACTTAGGCGTGGCTGATTTCTTCATCGATCAAGGCATAATTAATAGATTTGGAACACGACTGTTTACTACTTTTTCGGAACACACCCTTTAGTAACTAATCTGGTAACTTTTAGTGGTGTGAGTAAGGCTTTTCAAATTCCTCCTCCTGGTTATTAAATGAACTATAATACTTCTACATTTTTGTTGATCAACATTATTTATCCAATATTATAAAGATAAGTAATAGCTAAGTCTAGGGTTTTTGTTAATGACCTACATTAACGCGGGACACTACACTTTCTTTGCGAGTTCAAATCGCACTTGTCCGGTTTTTCATTCTTCGTGTGGGTTTTTTTATTAACAACTGTTCAAATAGTCGCAATAAAATTGGTTCGGACAAATGTATATTACGTTAAAACAAGCACTAAAATTTTTAATAGTAAAGTAGTAATTTTCTTGTACCAAGTTATATTTAATAGTTTTGTTTTTTAACAAAAGTTTACAAAATACGCCCACCATTCGGTGCATATACTTACATATTACCAACCAAATTGTTCTGTGCTTCAAATTGTCAACAGTTTTATTTTATAAATAGCAAAAACGTCACATATTATTATTAAACAGGAACCATTATTTTGAAAAAAAAAAATTGTTATTCTGGAGTAAACCTGATTTATATAACTGAGTTGAAATATTACCGACTTTGCTACTTTGTCATGTAAGTAATGTTGATAGCATTTGTTACTGAGTTAAGCAACAAGAAGGAATGGGATCTAAATACCATTACCAGACTTGGAAAGAATGGCATTCAATGGTACACAAACGGCTCAAAAGCAATAGAAGGAACTCGGATAGGAGTGTTCGGACAAGGAACCAAACACTCTGAAAGCTTGGGAAAAACCCAAAGTATCTTTCAAACGGAAATTCTCGCCATAAAAAAGTGACCAGTTCAATATTGATAAAGGACACAGAAGGCAAAAGATTATCATAATGTTGGATACTCAAGCAGGCATTAAAGCACTGGGCTCTTGTGTAGTAATCAGTTCCAAAAAGGTGTGGCAACGTCTAGGAAAACTCAATGAACTTAGCGAGAACAATATAGGCACCTTACTGTGTCTCCCTTTTGGGGATCGGAACCCTTTTGCGGAATCAGCTTCAATTTAAAATTGGAAGAAATAGGTGAAGCCGAGAAAAAGAGGAGATCTGACCATTGGAAAGAGCTAGTAGGGCTTAGACAATCAAATATTCTTCTGGGTAACTACAACTTGTTGAGATCAGATGAATGCATAAGTCAAAGTAAAACTGCGCTAAGAGTTTTAACAGTGATCCTAACGGGACATTGTCGCCTGAATGGGCACCTGAAAAAGCTCAAAATGGTAGAGGAAGGAGAATGTAGATATTGTGGCAAGGAAGAAGAAACCTCCATCCACATACTTTCTAACTGCAGAGCTCTTCAGAATCCTAGATCACAGCACCTATGAGATTACTGGATAGAAGAGAAACATTTGCCTAAGTTGAAGCCTGCAGATATCCTAAAATTCCTCCGGGAAATAGGACTAAAGGAACTACTAGTTTCTGAGACTCTCCTCAGAAACTGAGTGTAGAAGTGAGGGGGCACTGTTGAAACCACGCATTCAACAAATTTTCGTCTTGTAGTATTATTCATAAATTTTAATTCCTTGTTGCCATTCGAAATTCCCATAGGCGCGCCACTGAGACCCCAAGTCATTGAAGACAGTTTTCGAAAGTAAGGTCTGGCGTTTGCAACGCACTTTTCGCTTCAAAAAAAAGGAGTCTTCGTGTAGAGTCTCAAGAGATAACGTGTCGACGACAGTGTGTTAAGTTGTTTCATTCCCGGTATAAACCGACATTTCCGACCAAATTGGTCAAATCCATTCCTGCATTTTCCTTCATAATAAGTGCATTTTCAATAAAAATAAAGTTTAATAATCACAGTGATAAAAAACTAAAATTCCTCAGGAAAATAAGACAAAAGGAGCTACTAATTTCTGAGACTCTCATCAGAAACCAAGTAGAAGTAAGGAAGCACAATAGATGTTTTATAGGTCTCAGTAAATTCCAGTTCCAAATACATACATACTACAATGTTGATAGCATAAGAATACACTGTCGAAATCATATTGACTCCTTGAAAAGTATAATTTACATTAAAACATTTTCTCCTGTTCATATCTTAATACTTTTGTATTGAAAATTATTGGCTATATTTAATTGTTGATGTTTTTTTTGCAGTCACGAGGTGAATCAGAAAATGCTGAATCGCCGAGACCCTTGTCGGAAACCAGCGAAATGAGCTTGGAAGTTGGTACTTTGAATAGGAAAAGAAAACCAATAAGTGATAAACAAAGACCATTGACGAGATATCTACCTATAAGAGGTTCAGATCTGGATTTACGACAACATATTGAATCCGCAGGTAACTACAGTATTTCAAATACAATAGGATAACATATAAA
>CAJUYI010008662.1:0-10740 GCA_910591695.1 Galerucella pusilla
TTTTTGTTCATAAAATAAACATACATATGGATAAGAATGTATAATTAACTCCTATAAAACTTTCTTATATAACCACATCTAATGGCACTTTCATTTACTCGCAATTCTCGATGCGAGGTAAAAAAAAAATGGCGAGTCATAATCATTGATGGGTAAAAAGAGCGAATGCAAAATCACGTGGTCACCGACTCCACCACGTTACGGTAAACGTGATCTTTAACTTACATCATGTGCAGTAGATTCATTAATAAACTCAGAAATACGTATCAATACGCACCTTTTAAATTGATTTCACGTATTGGTTTTATCATAAAATGTCCATAAACATTATTATTATCTTTGAAACTATATAAAGTTCACTTGAGTTATCATTAAATTTGTGAATGCGATTCGGCATGTAGCGAAACTACCGAGTAAGAAAGAGACAGACATTTTAAATGTGTCTGAGATCAATCTCACGACTCACGTGTACTCTAGCGTGTTTGTCGGTTGCTATCTGTCAGTGCAGTGCCCAGCCAACTAGAGTAAGAAGCAGTAGTTGCGAACAAGTGTTCTTTGCGACACCTGTCAAAATTTCCGTAAATAATTATTATCGCAGCGGATTCTATAGATTTCGTATAAACGATCAAAACTTATGCGGTGTGGTGCTGTTTATTTGTGTCTGTGAGTTAAAAAATAAAAAGTTGTTTTCAAAATGGATATGACACCGACTTATTGGGAAGAAAATTCAAACATTCAACGTGTTAAATATGAAAGGTATGAAAACTTTTATAGTGACAATATTGATAATACAAGTTTATGATAAAAAATATCAAATATGTGGATGACGTAAATATACATTCGTTATATTTACAAATTCAGATCTCTCTAAAATCAAACGTGAGGCTATAAATAACTTGATACAATTTATTTACGAAATTGCAACATATATATACTACATGTTTTTAGCACGGCGATATAATTTTTACATGTATGAATTATGAGTCCGATTTTAGCGAACCTGTCGGCAACTATACAGGCTGTCTCACAAGTTCGTACCAATAAGTTGGGGCTACGTTAATGAAATATACCTACTAGACGTTAAAGTTGAAGAAATAAAAAATTCTTGTTATATATAATTATTATAAATTATAAACACCATTAATGTACACTGTGAAAAATTCATCCGCAGTGCTCTTGCGAGTTGATTCTTAATTTTTAGAAGGATTAAAACGCCGTCCTGGCTTAGGTTAAAGTGAATCAAGAATTATACAATCTTGCATGATAGAACTTGAAAATTTCTGCAAATTATAAAGAAAGTTGTTAATTGCTCGATAATACAAGTTTGATTGAATAACTAAAGAAATATTTTCACCAAAACTGATGAGTAGTGGTTTTTTGGAATGGAAAACTGCGGGATTTTCACGGAAGTTATAGCAAAAAAAAGGTAGAACGTGTCGCGGGACACACGGTAGGAACTTTAGTTCCTTTTAAGCAAAAATTATGTAATACATCTGACGTTATAGATAAACGATTTGCATATTCTTTGGTGGTCGAGTAGTAAGCACACCAGACTCTCACGCAGTAGACCCGGGTTCGATTCCCCGTGAGGAAGTTTTTTTTATTGTTAATGGTACGGCGTCGTGCTCAAACTTCGTCTTTGTGCGATATGGCCATCATATCCACACTAGTTGCACAAACTACTATTTCTTTCAAAATAGGTATGCCCTTTTACATTTAAAAATAACCTGCCAAATGTCAAATCAATTTATACATCCATTTTAAAGATATCGAATTAAAGCATTCAAGTTTTCAAAATTTCAACACCCTGTATTTCGAAAAGTAAATGTGCCTTAATCGCGCAAAAAAAATTATGGAAATAATAGTAAAAATTTATCCGAACAAATTCAAGTAGATCACCAGCACTGAGAATACCAGCTTTGCATAGAATTTTAATATAGCATCGGTGGTTCAGTGGTAGAATGCTCGCATTCCACGCGGGCGGCCCGGGTTCGAATCCCTGCCGGAGCATATGAATCGCTGCTTCGTAAACGAGAGAGAGACTAAGGAGAGAGCACAAGCACGCAAGCAATGCACATAACGAAGCAACGTAACATAACGTAGCGTAACGTAACGCGTAACAGTCAGATCTTTTGCATCAAACATAACCTGACGTAAAGAACTAAAGTTCCAATAATAATTAGGTTATACAAGCACACACAGACAATATTTTGGCAAATTGGTCATAATTTTTGGTCATTTCATCAGCTAATTGGCAGCTATCAAGTTAGCGATATAAAATACATATTATAAATAATAGTATATTACGTACCGTGTGTGGTAAGGAGCATTTTACGCACGAATGGAAAAGTGAGTGCGTAAAATGCTCTACAACACGAGTTACGTACTATACTTTACCTACGACCTACTTGTACTTGTATTTTTTATAAGAAGTATATAAATAACAGTTACATCATTAGAGGTGCTTGGTAAACTCCATCTCTATTACTCTATTACCAATGAAAGAAGCACATTAAATAACTAACGTTTAATCATTATTAATATATTGTTGGGGCTTTTCATAGTTAAACGTGGTCATATCTAATGTTTTCAAATAGTAAATTTTGAATAAAATGGAGACGTCTATTGACAGCTCGATTGACAGTTGCTAAGATGTTGCTAGGAAAGCCGTGCGATTTACTTTACAGCTGTGCGTTTTTTTTACAGTGCGTAATAGACGTCATTACATTGACATCGACTGTGTGTTATTGACTGTCGGGGGGGGGGTCGTAGGTAAATATAATTATTGATCATAATTTCGTATTATATAATAGTGGTTGTATATTAACAATGCGTATAATAATCTTGTACAGAGATTTTATCGAATATTTTGTTTGTTAATAAAAAGAAAATGATAAAGAAATAAATTATTTGTAGAAACATTTTTGCATGTAAATAGGTATATACCCAGGGCCGGCGCAAGGCCCGCACGGGGCGCCAACATCTAATAGCGCCAAATCAAGAGATAGTTATTTTTTTTATAATGGTTTTTAATATTTAATAAATAATTTTCTACTCTTCTTTTGTATTTTAATTTACACACGATTCACGATTATGAAAGTGAATATAGTAACGTATTAGTTTTTCTTTGGGTATTCTTGTAAATTGATTCCACATAACAGTTATTGCAAAACTTTTCTCGTTTAAAAACACCTGCCGTGACCTACAAATTGAACCCAAAGTGAAGTCATCAAGGACTTTTCAGGAGCTTTCGATATTTTCAGGTGTTCAGTTACTGTACTAAAAGCTAGTTGACAGTTTAGCAGTAACGTAACGATATGCGAAAAAGGTCATTTTTTTTGTTTGAATATTAATTTATATTTACCACAAATTCAATTCATCTACAAATACGCCAGAAAAATATTTCACGTTGAAACAGGCAATTTGAGGATATTGGAGCTAAAGAGTAACCATTTTTTTGGCAAAAAATACCAAAAAAAGTTTTCGTCCATAATTTTTTTTGGCCATATATATGTTAAAAGTTCTTATATGTGTCTTAAACTGTCACTGTTTTCCAGATATTAAAGATACAATAGTCAACAAACGTTTTTTTTGGAATATAGAATGTCAAGGACATCTCGACTAAAACCATTTAATGCGTTGTTATATCGCCTGCTTTGTATCGTTAAAATTAGACTGCGAAAAACACTTTTCTTTGAGATTGTATACTCTCTCTCTCTCTAAACGAGTCAACGAAATCGTTAACTACCACGCCTACTTACACAATTTTTTGGTATCTTGTTGTTTTGATGAAATGTAATTTTCAACCTACAATAACACATCCAACGAATAGGGAGTATGGAATTTATTCGAGTTTACAATATTTATTGAAAAACAAACCCTTATTTTCGGCATTTATTACTAAGAGCATTGTCTACTTCTTTTTCTTGGCAATGCTAAGAGCGTGTCTCGTTATAGTCTGTTCATATTTATAGTGAAGTGACCAACTAGATTCATGTTGAGAAAAACCCACGCCAACTGAATTGAGTTTGGAATATGATGGAACAGGTCCGTACTTTGATTAGAGTTTGAAAAAAAATATTTTATTTATTTTCAAATAAGAAATATTTTATTAGTACAAATTATAATTTTTGATCATGTATGTATGTATGTGTGTTTTTTGGGGTGACATTCACTGAGACCTAAAAGATCTATTGTGCCCCCTTAATTCTACTCAGTTTCTGAGGAGAGTCTCAGAAACTAGTAGTTCCTTTAGTCCTATTTCCCGGAGGAATTTTAGGATGTCTGCAGGTTTCAACTTAGGCAAATGTTCTTCTTCTATCCAGTAATCTCCCAGGTGCTCTAGGATTCTGGAGTGCTGTGCAGTTGGAAAGTATGTGGATGGAGGTTTCTTCTTCCATTCCACAAAATCTGCATTCTTCTTCCTCCACTATTTTGAGCTTTTTCAGGTGCCCATTCAGGCGACAATGTCCCGTTAGGATCCCTGTTAAAACTCTTAGCGCAGTTTTACTTTGACTTATGCATTCTGTTGATCTTAACAGGTTGTAGTCACCCAGAAGAGTCTTTGATTGCATGAGCCCTACTAGATATTTCCAATGGTCAGATCTTCTCTTTTTCTCGGCTTTACCAATTTCTTCCAATATTTCATTGGGGCTGATCCTTTGTCTTCTGTATCCTTTATCAATATTGAACTGGGCGCACTTTCTTATTGCGTGGATTTCCGCTTGAAAGATACTTGGGGTTTTTCCCAAGCTTTCAGAGTGTTTGGTTCCTGGCCCGAACACTCCTATCACAGTTCCTTCTATTGCTTTTGAGCCGTCTGTGTACCATTGAATGGCATTCTTTCCAAGTCTTGTAATGGTATTTGGATCCCATTCCTTCTTGTTGCTCATTTCCGTAACGAATTTCTTTGAAAAGTTATACTTTTTCATCATACCGTCTTGTGGCATGTCCCAGGTTGTCTGATTTCTAAGAAGTGAGGAGGTGGTTTTTGGAACTTTAGTTCTTTATGCCAGGTTATGTTTGAGCGACCAGGGGTCGCGACGCAAAAGATCTGACCGTTACGCGTTACGTTACGAAACGTTATGTTACATTTCCTCGTTATGTGCCTTGCGTGCTTGTGCCTCCTTAGTCTCTCTCTCTCGTTTACGAAGCAGTGATTCATAATAATAAATATTCTCCTACCCGGATTTGAACCCGGGCCGCCCGCGTACAATGCAAGCATTCTAACCACTGAACCACCGTGCGTATGACTTGGTTAGCACAATAATAAAGAGAGGATATAGTGCGTACTTGCTAAAAATACAAAAAAGCATTTATTATTATTATTATCTGTATATAATCTCTTTACAAAAAACCTGTATACACTCAACAAAAATAATCGTCGCGCCACCACACTGTTCAATGCGAAATAGAAATAAAAATATCTGGCTTGCTTTCTATAAGAGAGAAAGATACAGACAGAGAAACATGCGACGCCGCACAGCTTACAATAGCTTCCTACATCAAAAAGTGTCGGGTCCCCACTTTTCGTAAGAATTTTATCCGTCTAGCCTCCTTTCACAACGCGCGATAAGGAACTTCGTTCCAATACATGTGTCACATAATTAGTTCGAAATCTGAACACGACCCTTCCGGAACACCCTCTTAACTTTTAGTGGTGTAAGTGAGGTTTCTTAAAATGCTCCTCCTTGTTTAAAAATAAGGTATAGTGGTTAATACGGCCCTGGTTTTAGGGACGCTACTGATATGCGGATGTTTGGTATCAATGTCAAAAATATCGTTTAGAGTTATTTTAAAAATATAACACCTGACTTCCTTCGATCAAATTATTAAAATGCAAATTCTGGCTTCCATATAATTATTACATCGAATTTTGGGTAGAGTTCATTGCAATGTCACACCCACACGTGTGTCACATTACGTTGATAAGGTAAACACGCGTCACAAACATTGTAAAAACAAAAAGGTCTACAAACCGCTAACCGTTCACAAAAGCAGAGGCGGAATTAGCGGCTATGCAAATAGTAAAAAAATATTAATTATTCATTTCTGTCTGAATTTTGAGATACATAAATTATAGCATAGCACTTCAGGACACACGACTTGAGCCGACGCCACTGAGTATCATAATTTATTTGTCTTACGAATGGTTGTTGGTCGGGCAGAGCATAATCTCCCTAGACTCATTTTAGTACTTTTATATGTAACATTATTGATTTTAGTACAGGGAATGAAGCATTTCACCTGGCAATTTTTTCCTCCAGCATGGATTGACTTGAAATTTTAACAGAAGGTAGGTGATAGCCCAAGGATCAAAATCTATATCGAACCGAAGGGCGCTAAAGCCTTGGGGGTGGTTGCCACCCCATCTCGGGGGGTGAAAATTTTTTATTACATTTCAACCACAGGAATCGATTGAAAAAGTGATTTTAAGCAAAAAATGTTCTATACATTTCTATTGTAAAATCAATATTCTCTAAGTTATTCGCGATTGAAAGTAACGCTTTTTAGAGGAAAAAATCGACGTTTTTGATGTTTTTCGCGGATAACTCGAAAATTATGCATTTTATCAAAAAAACTGTGAAGAGCAAAATTGTAGCTTTTAAAAAAACAAGCAAAACCCTTATAATGTTTCTAAAACCAATAGGAACCGAGATATGGCCCATCAATGGTTAGCATTTCTTTCCCAAATGCAATATGTGATAGATTCAAAGTCAAATACCGGAAAAATGATGCATTTTTCGTAGAAAGCTCATAGAATCTTTTTCAAAGAGCATAATTAGACCTTTCTTTAAAAAAAAGGCCTGTAGCATCAAAATTGAGTGAATTATGTCAAAAAAACTGTCAGTACTGAATTTTTTATACAAAAAAATCGGTGAAAACAACCCCCTAACTACCTAATTGAAATTGATCTTTACCCTTGTGCAATTCTCTTTGTACATGTATGGTTAATATGTCCAAGAAGTTTGACCAATTTAAAATTCATATAAGTTTTCGAAAAATTATGGCTTAAATAAAAAGTTATTTTTCATTATTTTGTATTATTTACACTTTCAAAATAACTCCGAAAATATTAGAGGTACAAGCAAAGTTAAAAAACTAAATTGTAGCTTTTTTTATGACAAAAATTTTCCTGTAAGTAGATTTTTTGTACAGTTAATATTTGACGAGATATAGCCGTTTAAAACGTCTATTTACGCACGAGCACCACCTTTTTTTAGCTCTTTAAACTCACCCCATTTAAAAACGAAAGGGTCTAAAGAGATTCAACTTACAGATCCTTGTAGTTCTTGAAAAACCCTACAAAATCGTTTTTGAATAAACTGTTTATCATCAAAAATGAAGGAAAAATTTCAATACAGCGCAATTTTATGTTAATCAATTTTTTTTGTACTTAAGTCTAGTTTTTTTCAATTTATATCTATTACAATAGTTTATAAAAATTGCAATGTTGTGGAGGGTGGTTTTTAAAGGTTGAAAAGTTACTTAATGCACGTGACACATTTTTTTTACAACAGAATTATTGAGCAAATCCCTATTAGCATTAATTATTTTTCTCTTGGCAAAACATTTTTTTTACATATAACACTAATAACAGTTGATTTTTAAGGGTTGAAAAAGTATAAAACTGTATTTTGAAATGTAACAAATTCATCATTTTACTAATTCAAACCAATTTTCACCTATCTTAAGATTTATAATGCTATTTTTTAATTTTTGACATTTAGGGGTAGTGTTCACCCCTAAGAAACAATCAGGGTTCGTCGGCATGACATGATATATAAAGCAGAGGGTGAGTTGAGCCTAATCCCAAATTTTTATGCAAATCAATCAGAGGCGAATTAATTTTTTAAGGATTGGTGATTTTTTTTACATTAAGCTGTAACAGGGGCTGCTTTTTAAGGGTTGAAATGGGATGAAATTGTATTCCAAAGCTGAAAACAATCATTATTCAACTTATCCAAACCAAATCTTACCCATTTTCAGGTTTAAAATGTTATTTTATGATTTTTGACAAATAAGGGTAGTTTTCACCCCTAAACACCGTTTAGCGCCCTTCGGTTCGATATAGATTTTGAACCTTCGGCTATGACCTACCTCCTGTTAAAATTTCAAGTCAATCCATGCTGGACGAAAAAATTGCGAGCTTTTACCTTTTGTTAAGCTTCATTCCCTGTACTATTTGTCTTACGAATGGTTGTTGGTCGGGCAGAGCATAATCTCCCTAGGCACATTTTAGTACTTTTAGATGAAACATATTATTTATTTATCAGATCTGTGTAATTTCAAGGTACTCAATATTTAACCTTCATTTTATATGAAGGTTCACCTTTATCACTAAACTGTTTAGTTTGTTTCCTTAATCTACTCTTTTTTTATTACAGTTGTAACTCTCATGACGAAAATTCACGGATGAAAGATGAAAGACCTGTTTACACCTGTTGTGATACGTAAGTAAAGTGTACTCAAAAATAACACGTGCTTAGTCTTTTGCGATTAATTTTGAATAAGGTTTACATTCCAACATAAGAAAGTATGCTGCAGAATGCGGTACAACATTGCTGCCAACCCAACCAAGAGTAGAAATAATAAAACCCCAAAAAATATCCAATTAAACATGATATTATAGGTTTGTTCCAGCTCGCTAGAAAACCGTAATGTTATGGTTCGAGCATGCGCGCAAAAAAAAGAGCGTTCCAAGTACACGCTGGGACAGTTACAAAACTGTTTCTTATACGTTCCAAGTAAATATGTGACTGTTCAGAAACGATTTTGTTACTATCATTTCGATACTTGCCCACAAGCAGAAACTGTTCGAACCGCGTTGCGCAGTATACGTTTTTCAGCTTTTTTGTTATTGTATGGAAAGTGTGGTGTTGGGTGTTTTGTGAATTTGTGAGTTATATGAGCACCACGAGGTATTTAAAAATAGATTTATTAGTAGAATAAAGTAATTCTAATAAGAATATTATGGATGATGATGAGGGAGATAGTGATTTTTTTTGTCTGATATATCTTCAGATGATGACGTTGAATTTGGTCTAAACGAACCAAGGATAAAGAACGAAAATTATTTAGGTAAATATAACAGTATGTTATTTCTTAATTGTGTAATAGACTTATGTGCAAATCTTTTTCAGAGCATGCAGTGCCTCAATATTCCGACAATGTTTTTTTTGAACATTTTAGACTATCCAGAGATACTGTGAATGAAATAACCCACAGATACGAAAATAGTATTTATTACAATAATAAAATAATTATAATAAAATTAGTTTCTTTCTAAAACCCTCCATCTATTCAAGCAATGATTTGGGGTAACAATTATTTGTATATTTTTAAATTCCACACTAATTTTAGCCGAAAGCATTTTGTTATTTTGTTATTTCGAATGATCCAAGTTTTGGTTTAAATTTTAAATAAAAATCCAAGAGAATTTTTGAGTTATTTTCGGTCCATTTCATTTCTGAAGAATTATCATTTTTTATTTGTGTAGTCAGACCAGGCATTAGCTGTAGGCTGTAGTGATGACCCAACTACTTCTTGAGAAGAAGCTCCTGATGATCCTTCTTGGGAAGGATCTTGCAATTCTAAAAATAATATCGGGTTAATTACTACCCATGTTGTATTAAAAAAATAAAACAATTTGAAACAGCGATTTACCTGTAAGTACGTTGGTTTCCGTCATAATTATTAGTTAAAGCCAGCAACGTAAAAACCAAGAAAATAAAATTTGAGGTAACCAAGAAAGAAGAATTAAAAGAATCTTAGAACGATCCAAAATCCGTTCCAATTGTAGATGCACACAAGAAATAGTGCGAGGTTCGCGTTTGCGCATAAAATTGATTCTCATAAGGTTTGTTCCCGTAGCAAGTTCCTAACTGTTATGGACATGTTATGGACATATTGAGTCTGCGCAGTATCAGAGTTCAGGCTCTGCTGGAACGCTTTTTTGATACTGCGCAGACTCAATATGTCCATAACAGTTAGGAACTTGCTACGGGAACAAACCTATAATTCCGTGATGGTTTTGTAACCGTACAATAAGTAGGAGCTGGAACAAACCTTATATAAAGCACTGTCGATCAAATCACAAAAGACAAACCTTCAGTCACCAACAGTTAATTTGTTGGTGACACAAATACGTTATTAATCATTTTAAATAAGTTAGAGACTTTAAGCCTTTAATGCTCATTATTTTACACTTTTACACCATATAATTTAAATGAATATTTTCTGTATACCTACCTCAGTATCTAACTTGAAAGATCGAAAATAATATAGGTATTCATGTTTATTGTTTTAAACCTCTCTTTAAATATAGATAAATTGGCAAATCATTCTATATCAATATTTACAACGTAACGTGTTAAAATATAAAATTTTCCACTAACAAAAAATCTCGAGAGTATCATATATAAATATCACGATATATCAAAACTCTCTCATTTACAGATTTATATCTAGTTTAATTGTGTACTAAATTTGTTCGTATTGTGATTAATCTGGATTATTACACACCCGATGTTGCCAGATTGTCGGAAATTATTACAAAAATCTCAGCTATCTACGATCTTATAATTATTTTATTAGAGTTATTGAAACTTTTTAATACCATGTCATGCAGTAATTTATTCTTAGCGCTTCAGTTTTATTTATTTAAGGATTTACGGTCGCTTAAAGCATTGATTAAAATATATTTTGTCCACGACCACCTAATAATAAGTCAATATTTTA
>CAJUYI010008663.1:0-10739 GCA_910591695.1 Galerucella pusilla
AGATTATGGTTTTAACATGAAAAAAAGAGATGGAACTGATTATACTGAAGCTAGTGTGAAAACACTTTGGAATACGACTGCTCAAATGGTTCAGAAAAATATTTTTTAGAATTTAACATCAAAATTAATCCATTTAAAGATATTACCTATAAATTTGCTAGGTTGGCCAGGGATACAAAACGTAAAAAGCTTCAGGCTGAACCTAAAACCAGAAAAAGAAGTTCTAACGCGTTTACCAAAGAAGAATTAATGGAAATGGTAGAAAGCTACTCTGAAGATAATCCTGATGGATAACAAAAAAAGTTTTTTCATTTATGTTCGTTCGAATTAGCATGGCGTGGAAATGAAGCTGCCAATTGTGATATTAATTACTTTAAAAAAGAATATGATAATAAAAGTAATTTTACTGGCAGGGTAGAATATAATCCAATCTTTTCCAAAACGACACAAGGAGGATCAAAAGCTTTATCTGGCAGTAAGTGGCTGTAAGAAATAATGCTAACAACAATTTGTGTCCCGTTCGTTTATTTTTTAAAATTATTGAAAAAAGAGAATCCAATCCTTATCTAACAACAGCAAGCTTATTTTTAACAGTAGATCCAAATTGGGAGAAAGGAATATGGTACAAAAATTCACCATTGGGAATTAATACAATTTCAAAGTGGACGAAAATATCGGCAGAATCAATTGGTATAGACACAAAAAAAATAAAAATAACCAATCATTCACATAGAGCTTCTGCAATATCTGCATTAGCAAAAGAAGGAGTTGGTGAACAAAAAGTAATTAAGCTTACAGGACATTCTTCTGCTCATTCTTTGAAACATTTCTCTATAAGAGAACCTTCGAGAAAATAAAAATAAAGTTTCTAACTTAAATTCATCACAGGTTATGATGCAAAACAATCCCCAAAATAATGCTACAACGTACAATTATAATAATTGTACTTTTTACATAAATAAGTAATTTTTTTTCATAATGTTATTATTTTTTGGCTTTTTATACCTAATTGAAGTTTGCAATAAATAAAACGTTTAAACATATGATTTTTTAGTTTTTCTCTCGTGAAAGTTATGTCGAATACCACTCAATTAAAAATTTTGTAAGGTAAAATTGATCAATTATATCAACTATTCGAACTATTGTTGGCATATTTTTAACCAATCACAGCAGGCGGATGTGATTGGTTGACCCCAGCAAAGCGGGCCGGATTCGAATGTCTTGAGGGCCGGTCGTGGCCCGCGGGCAGTATCTTTGACACCCCTGCCCTAAACAATGGGGAACATTTAGAAACATTTATGAACTAGCAACATAAATATAACGTTTCCATGTGTTCCTTTCTCGGAGTAGATAACTACGCATTTCATTATAGTTATTTATATACATTTTAATCTCAACAAAACTAGAAATGACAACACTAATGACTCGTTTTTTTTATAACATGGTATTTAATAATAAAAAATGCTTATTAAAATTATCCGATGACTACTACTAACTATACAACACAAGTGAAAGATAAATCGGATTTTTTTATTATTGAAACTAAGTTCAGATATACTGTCCTTGACCTATTACGTTCACCAAACAATGGCCTCGACTCCAATCAAGCCTTCCTTATCTATTGGCTTGTTATAGTATGTACGATCTCAATTGGACAGCCAGAAAAAATAAATAAATTACAACTGAGATCTTGAGAATGTTATGGAAATGTCAATTTTCTTTCAAGAGTTCCACTTACAGACATCAGGAATTAACCGCAATCCAAAGACAAGCCTTCCTTGGTATTACTGAGGCACAGGGATGGCATAAATGGAAGCAGTTGTTGTACTTCCTCCTTTGGGATTTTTTGTGGACGCGATGGCAATTCTTAGGCTGAAATCGAGAGACTTATGGTTACCGAATAATGTTCGAGAAGCGGTTAAAATAGGGGGGCAATTATTCTTCTCTCTTTTTCAATCACTTCGTATGCCCGATTAAACTTTTTCCCAATCTGTATATAATATTGATTAATTATAAGAATAACAAAAAATCCTGAGAAATGAATAACTACATTGCATCAACAGATTCAAAAAAACTGGTAAGCAAATAATTAACGAAAATAAAAAAGTCAAAATTACAACAAATGTTCAATATAAGCTACAGGGCGATATGAAATTGCCCGTATCTCTTAAATTTTTCGGTACAAAAGTCCTGTAACATCCTGTATATAATAAAATTACTATTTCTAGCGTGTCTAATTATGCCCTTAGTCGATCAGCTCGAACATGTACAATCATGATGTGAATTTAACACACACACACTTCAAGGGTCATTCGGTATACGTTCGAGCACTTGAACATTGCAACAATGTATTGAAAATGCGTGAAAACCCGTAATTAGAATTTTTGCGGTGGAATCATGTAAAACCTCCATCGGGGCTTTAAAATTCATCACCGGTAAGATTATTGACATTTACTTTATTATTATAATTTTGTTACTTGTTTATAAAATATACATACAGTGTGGAAACCACTTATAAAATTCTTTATGTCATTATTTTAGAAAATTATAAAAAAAACCGAGACAAGTCAACTTTTGAATTGAGTTGTGAGTTATGTAAATGTACAGGGTGATTCACGCAACTATGTCATAGTCGGTGTTGTTTTTCTTAATGAAACACCCTGTATATTTGCATATTTTTGAAATCCTCTTAATGAACCGATTCCTACAAACTAAATAATGTATGTTCAATTATGAATTATACAGGGTGAAATTTTTATTTTTACAGTTATTAAACACATACATAAAATACCTGATGTATTTGATTTTAATACATTAAAATAAATGCTCAAAATGTTCTCCACCTAGTTGTTGGCAATAGCACAGTCTCCTATAGAACTCCTCCTTAACTTTGTTTAAAGTTTGAGGTGAAATATTCTGTATTTCTGTAGTTATCCTGTCTTTGAGGTCTACAATGCTAGTTGGTTGTGTTGCATATACTTTGTTCTTGAGATAACCCCACATAAAAAATCTAACGGCGTAAGGTCTAGTGATCTAGCTGGCTACTCAATAGTACCTCTTCGTCCAATCCATTTATTGGGGAAGATTTCATCTAAATAAGTTCTTACCATTAAAGCATAATGGGGTGTTGCCCCGTCTTGCTGGAACCAAACATTTTCATTCGGTAAGCTAGGATCTATTGCGTTGGGATATAAGTTTGCCAACGCAGGAATAACTTCATTTCTAAGCATTTTTAAATATTTTTCAGCTGTCAAATTTTCATCTATAAATATAGGATCAATAATATGGTCGCCTATGATACGGGCCCAAACGTTCACCTTTTGAGTGTACTGAGTATGTGTCTCCCGCTACAGTTCTGTCGGTTTACCTCTCCATTCAATGTGAATGATGATTCGTCAGAAAAAAGAATGGTACCAAGAGCTATCTCATTTCTGTTCAGCTTATTGATCATTTGGATCGTCTTCTGTTAACTCCTGCACAAAAGTTAATTTGTAGGGAAGGGAAGGGAAGGGAAGTTTATCTTTATGAAGACATCTTAGAACAGTTGTATGACTAACATTGTTTTCACGGACAATTTGACGTGTACTTGAAGTTGGATTCTCTTCGACACTTGACAAAATATCCACTTTCACATCATCTTCAACGAAGTGTGGTTTTCTTTTGAATGGTTTGACATGTCCAAGTTCTCTAAATTGTGCATGAATTTTAGACACAGTACTTTGTGGGAGGTTTGCAAGGTTCTAGTCTACGCCATTCGATTCAGAATTTAATTTTCTATAAAAAGAGGAATTTTCTACGTCGAAAAACCTTAGATATGGTTTTTAGAATTTTCAGGTTTTGAAAAATTTTCACAGAAACTTATGCTAATTCGCGAAGACTCATAATTTTCAAAATTCCTCTTTTTATAGAAAACTCCGAGATATTAGCCAATATGTGAAGAATTGTCAAAAAGCCAGTCTCCAGGTTTTCATAAAACTGGCCATAAAATGAGAGAGGTTTTGAAAAACTTAAATTTTATTTCATTTTATGGGGTTTCAGAATAAGCAAAACTTTTTATCAAGAATAACATTTTTCAATAAATTAATATTTAAAAATTTTTCACCCAAGTATAGGATACTCCATCCGCAAAATTATTATTAACAACAAATATTTAAATATAATAGGAATGGAATGCTTAAATATGTTGTGGTGTGAATATTCCAGGGTAAGCATGCTTACAATTATCTCAAGAATGCCGAAAATTTAGACCTAAAATGCCAAAAATCATTAAATAATACATTTCCCGATATATATGTCGGTGGGAAACTTTGAGCTGAATAATTTATACGAAATGAATTTGGAGTAAAATTTTTCACAAATTGGAATACCTTAAGTGAGTGGTTTGTATGAAATATTTACGGTAAATAAAGCGGGTTAACTTATCAGCTTCGAATTTTTACTGTGCAATATGGAGTCCTTGTTTTTGTTTACCATGTTGCCGTTTCAAAAATTTGTCTACATTCTACGTAAAATATTACTGAAAATACCACTTCTTCATTAAATTTTGGTAGTTTACATTTGTGATGATTCTGAATCGAGTGGTATATTTGAGAAAAACATTGCCTAATGTACTTTTGTCTTTTTTGGCAAAGAAAAATTAACATAGAGGGCGTTGAAAGCAGTAATTAAGCTATGAAAATTTGCGCCAAAATACTGTTTTTGATATTGAATCTAACAAAAAAAAATTAAAACAAAATCGGTTGAAAAATGCGGGGGTGCTTCCAAACAAAATGGTTCACACTGTATATAAGAATGGAGCAAACAAGAGTACACGATCAAAGATTACATTTATTTATTTTGTAATCTTTGACACACTATTCGGTAGTGATGTAATTCCTTTTTTTCGTGATTAATTTTGTTGTGCTTATTAAATGTTTTGATAACTTTATCCTTTATCGTTTGGAACGCCTTGAATGACATTATTTCGAAATCAAGAAATTTAAATATATCGATTTATCAACCGGGTTTTATGTACATATAAACAGTTTAGAGTGAGCTTAAAATAACCAGAAGAAAACAAATTTATTTTATTGGCTACATTGAAACAAGAAACATTCGTAAAGAAGGAAGGGACTGAAGAAAAAAAGATTCTTGCCTGTACTGGGACTCTGTAAACTATAGAATTCTACTATTTACTCTATTTACACTTCATTTGCCTACAATTTCTTCATAAAAACTTCAATTTATTTCATAATATCACCGTACACTAACTACCGACAAGTAAATTCACTTGTGTCGTTTGAAAATTTTGGTACATCTTTTCTCTGGAGCCTTACACGTCTGTTATCATAATACAACAGTTACGAGGGACAGTCGTGTGGTTAAATACGTGTATTACTGATTTACCGGCACAATCCGATACAGGTTTTCAGGGACAATTTATAGGAAAATTCATTTATTAAAGCTTAAGATTCGATGAAGTAAATTATTGATTGAATTGTTATGTTAACAAAGTGATGGTTACAAATATACTTAGTTTGGGGTGTTTCTGTAATTTTTCAGTTTTAATGTTACGATTAGCAAATTTCAGTGTATAATAAATACGTAATCTTGTATAAAATGAATAAAAATTATAAACTGGGAAATTGGTACAAGGATGACACAATTTAACATTCTTAAAGCTATTATTAAGCTTCATACCGACACCATATTCAGGGGCTATTTTATTAAATTGATCTATAAATGTCTTTTCCAATTCTATAACGAATTCCACAAAATTTTTGGGAGGCACAACCATATTACAAATGTTGGATGAAACAGTTTAATCTTTATATTTCATAAAAACGGTAGATTCTCCTTCTAGATCATTTATCTTCATAAATTCTAAGCAAGTGTTACAGGAATGCTGCAATAAACACTTTTTAAGTAGGTATCCAGTAACGTATACCAGTGCATTCCCATCCACACTTTATATTTCTATATTCAGTCGTAAACAATTTTAGAGGAGTATAGGTATTATTTGTAGTCGTAGAACTAACTGTACTTTTAAGCAATTCAGATTTTGTATTAAGCAAAAATGCAAATTACAAATTTTTATCCTATTATAACATTGTTCCACCGTTATATTGGCATATCGGTGGTTTCCTTTAAAGCCCAAAGCATTTTTCCAAGCTTCACATCTGCAATATAATATAGAAAATCCAAAAGGTTTACTTGTATACTACTAAATTACCTCTTTTCTTACATAATTTTGTCTTTTGCGCATCTAAAAAACAGTCTCTCTTTCAATTTACTGCGACAATCATCAACAGAACAATATACCACTCCAGGCATTTTGCAATGAAATAAGTCACCATAATATTTATACTAAATACAACTTTGTAATAAAAATATGTATAAATATTTTAATGCTCACGCAAAAACAACGATCTGCTCACAAAAACGAAAACAAAAATTATATTTCCGAAATTTCGATCAGCAACACATTAGCATTGCGTGCTACCCCTGTACTCAACACTTTCTTGATTTTCCTGAGAAAGACAGGATGGACGATGTTCTAAGAGGACAACTCCTCGTGAGGATGTAGATTGGGCCACATGTGACCTAAGTGATGTGAGCCTACACTCACCCTCCCTAGAGTGAGATTAGTATATTTGGGAAAAATATTCTTTCTTCCGCATTTGCTAGCACTCGTAGAAAATGTTTAATCTCGTGTTTAAATAAATAGCAGTATGACTAAGATTTACGTCGCAACTCATTAATTAATTAATGAATTCAACTAAAAATAACATTCAACAATGATTAAACTTATTTAAATAAAAGGTCAAGAAGAGATTGGAAATTATTATGTATTTAAATACGGTGAGGACATAAAGTCCGTTAAGAAACTGGTTCTGTTAAAGACGCTCCAAGCTCTAGTCGACCAAAAATTTGGGAAGATGTAAAAGTCCAGGTTTTAGCTAAAATTGCTTCTCTTATTGATGCCCAAAATCCACAAGACGGACTATTTTAGGCAAGTCTTTATAAGAATTATCAAGATAGGTCATACAGAATGTCCAGCTCGATCACCAGACCTCGCGCTCATAGATTTTTTTCCTTGGGGATATGTTAAATGTATAAAACTGATATAATTATCAGAAAGCCGATTTTCTTCTCACACATCTCTCTTAGATACATATTTCATAAAGGATTTTTTTTCTCCATCATTTTAATAACTGTTATTACGACACAAAAAAGATTTATGTAACTTTGAAGTGCTCTATAGCATTCATAGAAGCCAATGAAGTTACATTCTGTAGTGCCTATGCGTTCTATACATTTTCCCAACGTTTCAGTTGTAGCACCCGCACCTTTTCCCATATTTTCCTACTCTTTTTGATCTCATTGGGAAACTCCCTCTTGCGCAGATGCCATTGTATGCGCGAAGAAGTTTTCGATTTTTCCCATTTCTTTCTCTGGCTCGATGCTAGGTTGTTTACTTTCATTTCGACGTTGTCGAGCTATTTATTCATTTTAATTTTTAATTTTTTGTTTTGAAACCGTAAAAATTAATAAAACACCAAATATTTTTTTGCCGTTTTAAAAAATTCTTTCGTATTCCATATTCAGACTTACATAAAAAAGTTATGAGAATATGTTAATATTAGTTACAGATTTGGCAACACCGGAATTGTATTACTTGAACAGGTAGAATGTGGTATTGTAAATTTTGTTAAACCGTTATATTTTCGAAAACTTGAGTCATATAACGTGTCCTTCGGCTTGGAACGTTTAGACTCGCAAGTTTTTCAAATACCAAATTTTTATCTCGTCTTAAAGCATTTTTATAATATAGAGGCTTAATTTTCCTGAAGAATCCTTCATACAGTATCGAAACTGATGCTATACCATTTAAAGAGTACCCATATTGTTTATACCGTGTAACGTCGAAATTGGTTTTAGACTGCCAAAAAAGACTCTCCCCAACAGGAGAACTCAATAAAGTATTGCTGGTCTGGTCTGGTCCTTCTGGCATGGAAGCAAACGAGAAGACAAACTTTTGCAAAGGAGGGTGCTGCACGGACCAGAACCTACAATTGGCATCGCAAAAGTTTTGCCATAAATACCTGGACAGCAAGAAGAGCTTTAGACTGGCATAATTTACAAGGATTGGTTCATTCTGAGGCTTTTATAGAATGTCTCAAAACAAATGTTAGACTATAGTAGGCATTATCTACGTTGTCTAACAGGCATCTGTCATCTGAATCATGTTAAAACTTGGACTGTCGGAAGATGTAATGTAATACCAAGACTACAGCTTTCACGTTACTGATTGTTTTACACTGGTTGGACGTTTGCTTGAATATGCTATCCAATAGCCGTCGAAATTAAACAATAGATTTCGCTATCTCACTTGTCTAGTACATTTAAGCACCGTACACTAACTACCGACAAGTAAATTCACTTCATCGTTTCATGTTCATCCAACATTTGTAATATGGTTGTGCCTCCCAAAAATGTTGTGGAACTCGTTATAGAATTGGAAAACACATTTATAGATCAATTTAATAAAATAGCCTCTGAATATGGTGTCGGTATGAAGCTTAATAATAGCTTTAAGAATGTTAAATTGTGTCATCCTTGTACAAATTTCCCAGTTGATTATTTTTATTCATTGTATACAAGATTACGTATTTATTATACACTGAAATTTGCTAATCGTAACATTAAAACTGAAAAATTACAGAAACAACACCCCAAACTAAGTATATTTGTAATCATCACTTTGGTAAACATAACAATTTAATCAATAATTTACTTTATCGTATCTTAAGCTTTAATAATTGCATTTTCCTATATTTCCTAGTATTTTGTGCCCTGAAAACCTGTATCGGATTGTGCCATAAATCAGTAATACACGTATTTAACCACACGACTGTCCCTCGTAACTTTTGTATTATGATAACAGACGTGTAAGGCGCCAGAGAAAAGATGTACCAAAATTTTCAAACGTTCCGACGCAAGTGAATTTACTTGTCGGTAGTTAGTGTACGGTGATTTAAGTACTTGGTGACTCCAAATTTTCACTAAATTCCACTGTTATGTTGATATTCAGCATACAATGTAAAACTACCAGCGGGATCAGTTTAGAAACTTATTATAAACATAATTATATCTCTAGGAAAAACATTTACTTCGAATATACTTATTAATTAAGCTCGTTAGCAAGTAGAAATTTTTAAATAACCGAGAAAGATTCTATCTAATCAATTCATGCTCAGATTTCATCCTTTTTCTTACTGTTTTTCTTGTTTTTTTCCAGGTAAATGAAAAAGTATACGAGCCCGACGGCCATTTTTGTTTTTGTGTGAGTAAAAATATTAAAGTAACAACCATTAGAACATTAAAAATATTTAAAACTTGACAAAACAATAATTTTTGAAAGAAATATCCACTCTAAGCTGAGCAATAGTTATCTTTTAAGGGAATTTATATATTTTTGTGCATTGAGCAAAGATTCATACTGTGTATAGTTGGTACATAATTTTTTTGAAGCTTAATTTGGCACACTTTGTACGATCTCAATTGGACAACTTAATTTTTTTTAACTCGAATCATATCGGAGATTTAATGTCTATAAAAAATTTAAATAGGTACATGTTCTTGTATTTTGGTTGGGTCTAGTTGTTTGTTTATGGTCAGATTGACCTAAAAACTGGATATAACAGAAAGAAAGTCTAATTTTCCAATAAACATTTTAGGAGAACAGTTTCCAAAAAGGAAAACAACAAAATGCGAACCTTTATCTGAACGACTATCATTGCCTCGATAAATAACCATTCAAAATAGCACAAACACATCCATTTCCCAGGCTCCGTGAATCGACCTAGTGTACTGAAAACCAGTGAACACAAAAATTTTCAAAACAACACCCAACGCCTGAGCCAACCACTCCAAAACTTCGTGTCGTGATTATCAACGATAAAATGATAACGTTGACCCCTTACTACCCAACAAATGGGCGGGGAAAACGATATTTTCTGCGCACAAAATAGTGGGGAACCCTCTCTCTATTGGTCCACGCACGGCGGCCATTTTTATAACCATCCCCACTACCAGGAAAAAGTTAAACAAAGCGAGAAAGATTTATGGTTTAACTTGCGAGATAAACAGAGAAAAAGATGAGGAGTTGTATCAATGAGCATCTGTGTTGTGGTTGTAGATACGCACGTTAACAGTTTTTTTTTTTATTTTTTTTTCGATAGAACTGGATTCATATGAAAACTTGCAGAGAGATGATTCACTCCTGCTTCCTATTCTTCCTTTTTATTGAAACATTTACGGACAATGTGCCTGATTTAATTTAATATAAAAGTTGACATTTTTTTTTCACCTAATCCTGGTTAGTTTTGAAATCCTTTCAATCGTTTTTAAATTTTAAAATTCTCTGGAAACATTTTCTGAAATTTACATTTTAAATTCGCCTTTTCGGCTCTTTGACTTTCTACCTTACAATTTCCTTAATGCTGCAAATTTTCTTCCATAAACATGTCTTCATAATCGTTAGTGTCCAGGTTCCAACGTTTTTGACACTTGGTATAGTGGACGTAATATTTTTAATGCAGCTATCTAATCGTATATCCCCTTTAAGTTATATTGCAGACCATGGCGGTAACGTATCGAATTACAGTCGAACCAAGAGCCGACAACTTTAAGTTCGGCAAGTAGGTATACCTACTTATACTCGATTTGAAATTGGTTGATAGTAATAAATCATTAAA
>CAJUYI010008664.1:0-10739 GCA_910591695.1 Galerucella pusilla
AAACATAATAGAAATTCAATTTCCATTATGTATTGAGGTTGCCTATATTCTGCAGTAATGCATTTACTATACGATTTCAGGTACTTGCATTAGATTAGTATAGGCAACCTCAATACATAATGGAAATTGAATTTCTATTATGTTTTCAATAATTTTAATTCTTGAATCTCTATTATGTTTTCAATAATTTTAATTCTTGAATTTCTATTATGTTTTTCATAATTTTAAATCGGTAATTTCTATTATGTTTTTTATAATTGAAATACGTGTATTATTATTATTAGCATCATAATTGAAATTCAAGTATTGAAATTATGAAAAGCATAATAGAAATTCAAGAATTAAAATTATGAAAAACATTATACAAATTCAGGAATAAAAATTATTGAATAAATAATACAAAACAGATTTGTATTATGTTTTTCATAATTTTTTTCCTTCAATTTCCATTATGTTTTCAATAATTTTAATTGTTGAATTTCCATTATGTTTTTCATAATAATGATACACGAATTTCCAATATGAAAAACATAATAGAAATTACCGATTTGAAATTCAAGAATTAAAATTATTGAAAACATAATAGAAATTCAATTTACATTATGTATTGAGGTTGCCTATTCTGCAGTAATACATTTACTATACGATTTCAGGTACTTGCATTAGATTAGTATAGGCAACCCCAATACATAATGGAAATTGAATTTCTATTATGTTTTTCATAATTTTAATCCATGAATTTTTATTATGTATTTCATAATTTTAATTCGGCAATTTATATTATGTTTTTCATAATGGAAATTCCTGTATTATTATTATGAAAAACATAATTTAAATTCATTAACAGAATAATTAGGGAATAAACATTTTTGAAAGAAGAGATATTTTTGTTTTTGTTTTTAAAACGATGTTATTAAATACCAAAACGGCACGCCATAATTTTCGGTGAATAGCGGTTGTTTCACCAATAATTGTATTAAATGATCTTTTTAAAACTTTTCACAATTTATGTATTCTTTCAGCATGCTTTAACCTTGTTGTCTCGTGTCTCAAATCCCTACTCTCCACTTTCAGAAATTTCAAAATCTTTGGTAAATATTTTTAACAATAAAATGTTACTGTTTTATACATGTAATCAAGCTATTATATTAAGCAGCCCTTAATAGTACATGAAACTATTTCAGGCTCTAAAATAATACAATATGTATCAACAATAATCTCAATCACAGCAGTATCTAAGAAAACAATGATGTCTCGTGAATAATAGAAATGCACTAACTCTACCCTGGGACGTTCACAGTCAATGTGAACTAGCAATTGTGTTTTGATGAAAAATACACGTAGAGTGGGAAATAATAATGGAAATTCATTTGATTCGCAGGAACGGCTATGAGAATAACTGTCATAAGCTAGATTAGATATGTGACTTAGACAGTGGTGTGAATATTAGTGTTCATAATAATCAACAATGGATCTGCGCTACCTCTGCTGCAGGCAGCCAATGATGCAATTGGACCGATGTTTTTTGTTTAATGAACCCTATAAAATACAAATGAAACAGAACACAGGGTCAGATGCTGCAAATTCAATATAGATGGCTCAAAAATGAGAAAGGCTCATGATGTAGAGTTTACTCCAGAGCACTAAGCCTAAGGATTATGTGGGAAATGGGAAACGATACCTGCGTGGTTCAAACAGAACTGGCTGGTATCTCAATTGCCATAAAATAACTAACCAGAAAAGGAATTTTTCTACTAGCGTGCGTTTTAACCCACTTTCCCGCACGCATTTTAGTTTTGAAAGTGTCACTTTCCCGCACTAGTGCGGGAAAGTAAAATCATGCAAATTTTGACATTATTAGATAGTTTCTTACTTCGGAAGTTATAACTATTGTTACAACAGGTGAATAAATAGTCCATCAAATAAAATCTACATCTTTTCTAGCATTTTGTTGCATTTTCAATTTTTTGAAAACAACTACTTATTAAACTACCCGGGTTTGATATAAGAATAATATATCAAATAAAATTATTTCATCTACAAATGACTTAAAACCGTTGCCATCACTTTCATCGTCGTCTTTATGTGACCGATTCCATCCTCATCAACGTCATCTACATACCAGTTAACACAAAATAACTCCACTGGACCGGCAATTTTAAGTAATTTACAGAATGGAACAAATTGTGTTTTTAATATTAATATTCATAATAATAATAATAATAATAATAGTTTTTGGTTAAAGTTTTGTATATGTATGTTGAAATAAAATAACTTTTGAAAATGGGTTGGTATAATTTTTTGTATATACGGTCGTAGAAATAATAATGTTCCTAACTCATGCGTAAAGTGTCTTTCCCGCCCTTGACCGCTTGCCCGAACTCCGCTCTGCGTCGTTCGGGTCAACTGCAGTCGCGTGCGGGAAAGTATCACTTTCCGCACTAGTTAGGAAAATAACTATTTTGGCAAAAACATAACAATCTGCACTGATAGTTGACAAGCCCTATTAGCCTTGAACAGACAACGTGTTATATCGGGGATAGTACTAGAGTGCCACCAAGATCTAGCTAACGCCTCGGCAGACAACAATATTATCCTGGGGGTTGGACGGTACGACAGGAGTGAAGAAAATCGCATTGCAATTCTTTAGTCAGGGAAGCGGCTAGACTAGAAATTTTAGGACCCAGTGACACCTACGGCCTAACGACTTTTACAATTGCGGAACTAGCCAAACGTAACACCCATGCTCAATCCCTTAAGACATGGGATGGAATCAAAGGATGCAGTCTTGCCAGGATCACCCTGGGTAGGATCCAACAGTAGGATTTCTGACTGGCCACTGTCATCTAAGGAAACAGCTCCATACTATGAGGCTAGTGGACACACCTCTATGCAGGATGTGTGAACAGGAAGATGAAACTGTCAGGCATGTATTATGTGAGTGTCCGGAGTTATCGTCAATAAGAGAGTGTGTATTCGGTGAGTCTTGGCCTACGCCTGCCGATAAAAAGGAGATGTCTCCGAGTGATCTGGCCACCTTCTTGGGAAGGACAGGATGGACGATGACCTAGCAGAACAACACCTCGGGAGAATGAACAATGGGTCACATGTGGCCTAAGAGCTGTGAGCCCACATTCACCCTCCCTAATCTACGGATACAATCAAAAATGAATATTGATAAATGAAACTTATATTTTGCACACCGGGCAAAATGTGTCTGCGGACGGAAAATACGTGTTCTTAAATATTGTCTACATTTTATTCGGAAATTAGTAACTCGATAAATAACTCTCTATTGTCTCGCAAGCTTGCTGGTCTCGGCTACGCTACTATCAATTTTCGTCTTTGGTACATAAATAGCTATTCCATCAAACCTCACAATATTTGAACGCTCACTATAAAAGATTAATATAAGAAGAATTCTTTTCGGAGCATTCTATTTTGTATCAAAGTAGCTGGAAACCAAAATCGTCATGAGGTTCTCGTTTATTAAATTTTTTTCTGAGAGTTCTTTTTCATTTAATGATTATATAACGTTTATTACATAACAAGAAGACAGAATTTGCGGTTATAACTTTTCTCATTATCTTGGAAACTCCATATTGTTCATTTGCATACTTGATTCAAAAAATAAAAATAGGAAGATATTAACGGGAATGCTCGAATGTGACAAAACGATATAAATGGAATATTAACTTCAAAAGTCTCAAGTCAAATGAACATCAAAATTATTTCTTGCAGAACAATCAAAAACTGGAAGATGTACTTCGCATACTGGGAGAGGAAATTAGTGCAGTAGAAACAAATTCAATGGCAAGATAGCTGGTAAATAGTTTTTTGCTCATGTCTATATGTTCAGAACATTTAAAGACATAATAAAAAATGATAGATGGAGTTTTGGCAAGAACGGAGAAATGAGGTAGAATAGGTGTAATGAAGCTTTTGGGGAATCAACAGAGGGAAGAGTACTAGACTGGAGAGTGATGAAAAATTGAAGGAATCATGATCATTCATGACTATGTGCCGAAGAGATGGATCTTGTGGAATCAGGATCGAACAAAGTATGTAAGGCATCATCTTTCCTTGGAAATATCTCAACCAAATACTGGTTTCAATTCCCACTGCCTAATGTTCAATATAAAAATTATCATTTTTGTGAAATTAATTTTCAGTGGTTATAGTTAGTTAAAAAACCACTGCTACAGTCATAAAGTGAGGTTTCTATTGGAATTACTTCTATGCATTATTAATGAAGGAAGTTATAGGTATCATTGAATTGAATATACCACCTTTAACATAAACTTGTGTTTCAAGAATATTAATGGAGTTTACGATTAATTCGGGTCACTCAAAATAGATTATAACCATTGCCCAGTGAACAATCCAAAATATACAAGCATTTTCACTAATTGACAGTGCTTAATGTATTAACTGAATTCACCGTTAGATCATGAAGAGACAGTAAAATGGATTGAACGTATAAATACGGGGTGTTCTCAAATGACACACCGTTTGCCTGTAGATACGTAGAATTGGAAAAAATGATTCAAGGATTGAAGGGTCCAGCACATTCACTTTTCGAAATACAGGGTGTTGAAGTTATAAAAAATGGATGCCCAATTTCAACAACCATTTCCTAAAGTTAGGTAATACCTAAATCAGATTTCGGTATTGCTAAGTGAGATTTTCATTTTACCACGCGCTAAGAATTACTTGAGAGTGACAATATTGGGTATTTCCTATCATGTTAAGGCGTTTCTTAGCGTGAATTCTATTTTGTCATTCCAAAATCTGATTTAGGTATTACCTAACTTTAGGAACTGGATGGTGGTGAAATCGTACATGAATGTCGTATTTCGATATCTTTGAAATGGATGAATAAATTGATCTGTCATTTTAAATGTAAAAGGTCATATGTTAATAGAAACATACTTTCCAATTTTTGATCCAGTGGTGTATATTTGGAAAAATGTGTTACCTTTCTCCTCCCATTTTTGAGCCACTGACATTTGAAGCAATTTTCATTCAATTTTGTATTCCCCAATAATTTTCACGTGGAAAACGAGAAACCTTTACATTTAAAAAAAATTGTGGTTTTTAAGATATTCAATGATTTCATGAAGTCTGCAAGATCACTTTTTAATAGTTATTTAAAAAAATGTTTCTTGTATTTTTCTCAATAACTACCAAGTACTTATGGTTGGAATATGTAACAGGAACTAATTCATGAAACAGCAATGCACCTAAAACATTCGGAGAAGATTGTTGAATATATTTGTCCAAACTTGTGATTTTATTTTTAAAAAAATTTAAAGAATCCATGCGGCTACAGAAATTATTTCCGGTGACCGCCAGTCTTTTCAAGGTATGCGATTTTCGATGAGGAAATTTTGCAGGTTATGTATAGACGTTGAGTGATAACTCAACGTTATAAATGTGAATGGACAAAATTTTGAGCATCTCTTGTAATTTACTAGCTGCTTAATTCTTTTATCAATAAAATCACAAGTTTGGACGAATATTTTCAACAATCTTCTCCGAATGTTTTAGATGCATTGCTGTTTCATAAATTATAGTTCCTGTTACATATTCCAATCATAAGTACTTGGTAATTATTGGAAAAAAATACAAGACATTTTTTTTCCAAATTTAAAAAGTGATAATATATTCTGTACGTTAAACCACAATAATAAAAAATAAAAAACATTGTGGTTTGATTCCCAAAAAAATTAAGAAGTGATCTTGCAGACTTCATGAAATCATTAAAGAGAGAGAAAGAAAGAGAGAGAGAGAGGGAGAGAGAGGGAGAGAAAGATAAAGATAAAGAGAGAGAGAGAGAGAGAGAGAGAGAGAGAGAAAGAAAGAAAGAGAGAGAGAGAGAGAGAGAGAGAGAGAGAGAGAGAGAGAGAATACAAAAGAATACAAAATTTAATAGAAATTGCCTCAAAAGTCAGTGGCGTAAAAAATGGGAGAGGAAAGGGGATTATTCCAAATCTACCCCACTGGATCAGAAATTGGAAAAAAAATTTCCATCAAAATATGCCCTTTTACATTTAAAAACAACCTGCCAAATGTCAAATCAATTTAATCATCCATTTCAAAGCTATCGAATTGAAACATTTAATTTTTCAAAACTTCAACACCCTATATTTCGAAAAATAAATGGGGTGGACCCCTTAATCCTCATATCGTTACGTCCAATACAACGAGAGAAATCTACATGCAAACGTTGTTAGTGTCATTTGAAAACACCCTGTATATATTATATATGTGTATAGTATATGTCTGAATTCCAATTTCTTGGAACTATCTCGGTTATGATGACTCCATCTAGTCAATTATTTTGAACAGACGGAGGGAATTAATTCCAATCCCAAATAGCACACGGAAACTATTTCTAGGATTTAGTTATACGTAGGAAGGATGTTTTAATATAAATAGCAGAAGTTATATCCCTCCAACAATTCAGGCTGCTCTTCGGTAGAGCAGATTAACCCTTCTATACTAAATTTGTACGCCCAAATGTAATTTTCATCCATTTTACGTGTATATTAAGGTTTCACCGGATTATTTCCCATGTCATTCGTTGGATTCTATTAATCAGACCATAATATATACATTGTGGCAGGACGAATAACTCATAGTATATATAACTTATGGTTGTGAATTATCATCATCTATAATTATAAAAAAATTGAAGAAATCATTTTTGAAATGAGTTTAAGAAATGCTCACCGATTTCGCTGGATTCAGCATCACTTCCAGGTTCGTCGTCAGTCTGGATAACTACATCATTAACTTGGGATGGCATTTGCTTTCCATTATACCAGTGAAATTTATATCTGCCGTGCTGCAAACTCCATCCATTTAATGATTTAATGGTGTTGAATTTTGGAAACACGCATTATTTCAGATGCTGGCAATGTAAAAAGCACGCAGTGATTGTTGTTCAAGTTCTTTTCGACAGGGAGGCAAAGTAGAAAGGTCTAAATTTGCCATTTTTTGAGCAAATGACTCCCATGACATCGTCCATTTTATATGCTTCATTAAACAATATTACCCGTGCTTCGTTCACTGTATTTGTATTTTTTACGCTGTACATTCGACAGATCAATTCCTCGATTTGTTGGAAAGCTGTCGAGCGACTGTCTTCATCAACATTGCCCAGAGATGCTATTGCTCTTTGATAAGCATCGGATTTTTCAACAAGGCCCCATGGTCTATTTTTCCCCTGTCGAAAAAATGCAGGATTGTAGTCACAACCCGTGAGTGCGTGGAAACCTGGTGAAGCGCTTGATAATTTCTCATCGACATTGTTGTACAATTTGGTAACATCGATAAAAAGTTGATGATTACCAACTCCCACCTCCATCCAAATATACAAAGGAAGAGCGAAATTCTTCATATTGCCTAGTATAATGATTAAAACATCGGTGTCCCAACAGCGTACAAGAATTTCAGAATCTGTTCGCATTTTACTTATATGAGAAATTATTTTTGTATCAGCTTCTTCTTGTTTATCACAACAGTATTTCTGGCTAATAGATTTTATTACACTTATTTTCACATTCGTACTGGTAGCATTTGTCATGATTCAGATAAGTTGTTTAAATGCCGATGAATTGATTTTGCTCTTTTTCAACCCAGTTTTTGATAAAAATTTCTACCAAAGATAATTTGAATCTTCGATTTTCCGTTTCTTTGAAAAAATCATTTGGTCTCAATTGGTAAGGTCCAGTGATTTCATATTCGAATTCTATCTCGTTTCGCAAATCTCGCTCGTAATCTGTAATTGATGGAGAAAAATAGCGGTCGAAAATGATATGAATTACAGAAGCGTTGTTGTTTGTAATAATTTGTAGCACTTTTTCGATGAATTTCCGAAAATGCGCGGTATTTCACAGTTGAAGTTGAAAATTCAAATGATGAATGACATCGTGGATGATTTTTTTAACCATTTTTTGTGCATTTTGTCTTCAATTTTTCACATCACATACAATTTATTAAGTGTTAATGTATCCATCAAACAAAATAATTTAAGAGAAATTGATAAAATTGACTATCTGCTTTAACTGACTTTTCATTATTGTTAACAAATTTAATTTTTTATAAATGTATTGATCTACTTATTAACAGTGTTTTTCAAGAAAAAAAAAATCCCAAAAAAATAACTTGAAGTTTTCAGCCATGCATTAGGAACTGCAGTATTCTTCTGCCAATTGCTCCTATTTTATGCAAAATATGTAGTAAAAAAATTAATCTTGCAACTTGATGAGATGTTTCACCCTCCAGGAACTTGCGCTGGCGCGGCAGAATTTCCATTCAGTATTCCCCGGTGGTTAATAAGGGCGTTTAAATACCTAATTTTCATGCCAAAATTATAACCCGAAATCTTCACTGGCTCTCCGACTATTAGATGATCTCTTCTGTATGTTACTTGTGGTGTATTCATTATTATTTTTCGTCAACTTATCAGGAAACAGAACCACAATTAAAGCGTCTCTGGAGCGTTTATTCCACTGGATCCCATTCATACTTATACAGTCATTTGGTCGAGAAATATTGGTTGCCTGGAAAGTTCAAGGTCAAATCTTTTTTTCCGCATTTACATCTATATTTATAAAATCTGAAATGATCGTCTCTTCACTGAATAGAATTCTATTTGACTAGACCAGTCTTCAAAATTTCCAATAATTACATTACACTGCATCTCCAGATTTCTGGAAAGATTATTGAATGAAGGGCGGCAGCAGTGATTATAACTTCCAACCCACACCTGGGAGTATCTTCCCCACCAACTAATCAACTAGATTTATGCCTGTTTCCATGTTTCACTTCAAGATATTTAAAAAAAAAGCCATCTCAACAAAGCGAGTTTGCGTTGCACCGCCATGAATTTCTGGAACTAAATACGTTCCCGAATTGGGGCCACTCAACGTTCAACTTAGTTCGAGATAGATGTGGACAGCTGATTTTGAAGATTATTTAAATATCCTCGACGGCTTTCCGAGAATGTTTTACACTTGATCTGAATATTTTCACGGCGGAAAACTATTGAAACAATAAGAATTTCAATGTCAAAGCGAGGATATTTGGTGAGCATTATTAAACTCCTTCAATTTGTTTTGTTCTTTGTATTCATAGGTTAACTGATAACTGCTCGCGATTTAACCGGGCGAAGGCTGTCACTCGATACCATCTCGATACAAAGCCAAAACCGAAAAGTCATTAATAAGTTATCAGATACTCAGTGTTGCCACCTACTTGATGCGATGCATCAGAAAACAGAATTGAGAGCTAACCAAAGTAAGGTGCACTTTACGAAAGACTTGCCTCAATTAAAAACGGTGTTTACGGGCATAGAAATTGGTCACACTAAATTTTTGATTCCAGGTGGTAATCTCATTTGCTATTTTGTCTTAGAACGGTATCTTCTATAACAGACCCACTAAGCTTTATAACAGTAATCAACTACTCTGTGTATATGCCGGACGGACATCAGTTCATAGCTCGCTGAAAGTCTTCTAGAAGCCGAAGGATAAAACTAAAATTGAAACCCCGTTATCTGACAGCTTAATTCATATATTTCCACTCGACATTCTCACTCTTTTGAATATTTCAGACAAAGAACGTTATTGGCTTCGGAATTTTCAGCTATTTGAATTTTTTTTACAAAAATAAGATAAAAGCTTCCACAGCTGTTTTATATTATTTTATGTCATACCATACGATTAACTCATACTTATAACAAAATATAGATTTACGTTTTTATATTATTTGGTTGTATTTAGATATAAATGACAATTCTGGAAAAATTGATAGCTTAATTCTCTTGCAGCAAGCTTAAAAAAATATTTTTTATTGAAAATGAACTGTTATGACATGAACGTTTGTATGGACCACGGAAACTAATAGATCTATTTAGTATCCTTAATACATAAATAGCTAATAGTATTGATTCAATTTGTTAATTCACGCATTTCAGCATTTTTTACGTTGAAAAATACAGTAATTTGAAATATATTTTCAAAAATTACCTTGTGAGAAATATAGAACAATCTATATAATTAATTTACATAAATTCTGGTACATCACAAATATATAAATTGCTTTAAATCAACAATTACAATATGGAATTTAACGTGAGTTTATTCAGTTTAAATATTACATAATTTCCACATATTATTCATACAATTCCGGTATCACCAATAGTTTATTTATTAGATTCTGCCATCAACTAATTCCATAATTAACAGAATCAAATTGAAATAAAATTATTGAATAAATGATACATTAACATGATTTATAGTAAATTTTATACTCAGCTTGTATTGGCCGTCTCGATTAGCAATAATTATATTGCAACTAAAATTATTAGTTGGTTTCATTGGCTGCATTTTTGTGCATCACCCGAGCATAATTCGTGTAAAAAATGGAATGAATTTGATGGTATTTTCGAATCATTTTCGAAGGCGTTGTTTCGAATATCAAACTTCAATTCTGTTTGTTATGTGTTATATTTTGAGTCACATCACATCAGAACTAATTTGTGTTTTATTTATTTATGTATTATACATAATCAATATTATGTTTCAAGCTGAGCATTTATGATAAGAGATGTACATCATTCTAATGAAACAGGAGTACGCTTGGAAGGGATTGATCTTTTTTTATACACTTCAGTTGAATAAAAATTTATGTAGTATATAACAAAATCTACTCACATAAAGAATTGACAA
>CAJUYI010008665.1:0-10738 GCA_910591695.1 Galerucella pusilla
CTCGATCTGTCCACTGTACCTACATTTTTTGTTTACCTCGTATAAAATAACATACATTTTAGACATGTTTTGGTACCATTAGATCGGTTCCATAAAAAGGCAACTTTACTCTTAATCTTAGGTTTGTTCTTCTAGAAACGATTGGACGAAACTTGATTGTAAGACTCTGGAAATCGTGCTGTCCATTCTATCGATCCGCGTCTCCCTATCCAACGCTTTGGAAAAATTTGGTAATGGGGCGGTGCTCCATCTTCCGGAAACCATATTGTATTGGCAGGAACTTGTGAGTTTGCTGGATATAGGTTTGTCAAAGCTGGCACGACATTATTTTGGAGCAGCTCTAAATATTTATCTCCATTCAAGTTGCCATCGATAAAAAAGGGACACAGGATGTGATTTCCAACAATTTAAAACTTTTTAAGAACATTGCATATGGTCTTCTCTCATCTAGTGAGGATTCTTATTAGACCAATAGCGGCAATTTTGAAGCATTGTAAATGTGCTCTCATCTCTCATCCATCAGAAAAGAATTCTTCTTCTAATTGGATCACATTGTTATCTAGCATTGCCATAATTTATTCACAAAAATACGTTCTCCTATCGAAATCGTCTCCATGAGCTCCTGAGCTGGCATCATTTAATATAGATGCATTTTACTTTCGGAAAATTGTTGTGTGGCTAACGTTAAACAGTGAAGCTGCTTTTCGACCAGAATTATGTGGGTTTCCTTGAAACTCAAGGATAATATCCAATTTCGTATCATCACTTTTTTTCTGTCTTACATGACCAAGCTAACGAAACTGTATTAGTATTAATTATGTCAAACTCTAATAAGCCCTTGGCGTGGTACGAGGATTTCGTAAACTTTTATTGTACCATATTTTTAAAGCACCTTGTATATAGACCTGAAGACTTTTGTATGCAATTCCTCATTAAATTTCCTACATAAAAGGTACTCTTTGTTGAACTCGATAGAACACTCCATTTTCAAGATTTTTCACTACTTATTAAAGTAAGACACTTTTTTAAGTTATGTTTTCTCAAATAAATTTGTAGTACCTACTTGCAGATCACTTGTCGAGTCCTTCTCTTTCTCTAATCATGCTCTCTACTACGCCATTTATCTCCATCCATTCCTCTTCGCCCCTCAACATAATCTCCACCATATTTTCCCAATATACCGCCTCTCCCAGTTTATTTTCCAACTTCTTCAAAACTTCCTCGTTTTTCCAACATCTAAACACATGTCCCACATCATCATCCACTTCACATCTCTCACACACCAGTTTCTCTTTTCCCAATCTTGTAGATGTATCCCACTCTCGACCCATGCCCTGTGAGCACCTGCGTCAAGAAGTAATTCACCTCCCCGAATTTCCTGTCCACCCACCTGTCCACGCTCCTTTTAGCGCGCCCTCATACTCATCCCACCTTCTCTCCATTTCCTCATCCATCCATTCCTGTACTTCCTCTCTGGTCGCACCCCTCCAGCGTTTCTGTCTGGCTCTAGTCTTCAAGTTTAATGGATAGGACCTTGACAGCACCGCTGCTGCCAGTCCACCCACTGTCCTGTACGCCTGCACCACCCTCAGGAGTATCCCTCTCTGCACCCGCAGGAGTGTTCTAACCCTCGCATTCACCCCTGCTTCCTCCATCCGAATTTTCCTTCCCTTCACCATCACCCCCACTTCCCTTGCCTTTCTCCGCCCCTTCACCAGTAGCCCCACCGTGTTATCCTCAGCCACTTCCAGTCCACATATCGCTCTATCTTCTCCACAATCTTCCTACACATATCTCCGCTTTTCTTCCTATCTCCACCTCTCCCTTTGGCGTACATACCAGACAGACATCGTCCGCATACACCATAATCTCACATCCCGCTTCCCCTACTCCGAGCTTTATCAACGCGCTCAACACCGCCCGTTTACTTACACTGTTGAACGCGTTCCCTACGTCGAAGAACACGACTAGGGCCAATTTCTTACTCCTGCAGCTACCCTGCCTAGCCCTTTCCACCAAGACCACCACCCTGCCCAGCGCTGAGATGCATGATTTCCCTTCTACAAACCCATGCTGGTTTTCCTCAAAACCCCCATTCCTACCAACTTCCTCCTCCATCATAACCTTTATTATCCCCTCCAACAATTTACCCAAACCACACAGCAGGCTGATGGGCCCGTAGTAGCCCGCCCGCTTCCCATCCCTACCCGTATTCTTCACAAGGATCACCCTGGCCACCTTCCCCCTTTCCGGGAACTCTTCCTTCCTGCCAATTTTGTTACCTATTATCTATTTAAAATAATAAGGCAAGATAAATTGAAACGGCGACTCAATGTGGATAGCACCTCAGGTGTGAATTCGGAGACCAAACTAATATCATTCCAGGGATAGTCTTACCGGTTCGCGGGTAATCCTACTTTATTTAAGTTGTTGAAGTTATATTGAAGTTAGATTGAAGTTAATGAGATAATAGATGAAGTTAAGAAACCAAATGAATTTAATAAGTTGATAGGTCAAATTAAGGAATGTAGGTAATTAAAGTTGATCAAGAAAGGTAAGTGGGCGCCACCCATAAGAATATTAGTCGACTTGTTCTTCACCTCACAACTCTCTATCAACGAACCTGGAAATGCTGGAAGGGAAGGAATATGAACAACGTTGTTAAATTTACAAGTTGTATAATGATTTTAAAACTAATATCACAGTGAATGATTGAATAAATGAAAAAAAATGTTGTTGTTGGTTGTTGAAGCAATCACGTTGTTTTACTTTCCTTTAAGGTTTCTTCGGACAGGTCCTAGTTACTTGAGGTTAATCCATGGAAGTTACTTCATGGAAAGCTACTTCAAGGAAAACTACTTTATGGAGAGTTCTTCGTCAAAAATGTCCGGTACAAGATGGCAGGTACAGAATGTCAGGTACAAAATGGCAGGTACAACGTTGTTGAATTGTCCAAAAAGTACTCCCCATTGTCATCCAACAGCCTCTTCACCATATCACCTCTCATGCCATCTATCCTTGGGTCTTTCCTTACTTTAACATTTCTCCCCCCATCCTCTACTTCCCACTTCTCTACCTAGTGTACCTACTTTTCATCCTAGTCACCAATGAGTATTTTATACAAATTTGAGTACCTTGAAGATTAATATATCTTATCATCTTATAGCTGATTTAAAAAATCTGCATATAAAACGGATTTGGAATTTTCACAGTAGTTGCTCCGGTCAAGTTGGTCCGCAAACGTGAAAATGGCTATTCTAACGGTTATTTTGGCCATATCTTCTGCCATTTTGGTGTCATATCTATTTTTAAAAAGACAATATTCATATTGGGCTAGAATCGGCTTAGACTATTTGGAACCAAACATTTTTTTCGGAAATACAAAAAGTATATGTGACGGAGTTTCTATGAGTGATACTTTTGCTAATATTTATAAAGAAATGAAATCTAGAGGGTACAAACACGGAGGATGTTATTTCTTCTTTAAACCTATCTATATACCTATCGATTTGGATATTATTAAGAACATTGTTTTAAACGATTTCGATTATTTCGTCAATCACGGGATATATCATAATGAAGAAAGAGAGCCAATGACAGCACATTTATTCAGTTTGGAGAATGAAAAGTGGAGGAATTTAAGAAAAAGACTTACTCCCACTTTTACTACAGGTAAATATGCTTTTTTTTCGAAAATAATTTACAATGAGATGTTAAAATTAGGAAAAATATGTTCCCTCAATGTTTGATAGTTGTTGGAGGATAAAATCTCAATGGGGAAAAAATTATTTTTAATACTTTTACTCTCACAATGTTTTTACGTCTATTTGGAAGATTTAAATAATTCGCCCTGTATGATGTGACGTACGTTACTTAAAAGAGAAGTTAGCTACGTAAGGGTTGACATAGGACCACCATTCTGTCGTCTTCTTTTTTAAAATCGTGATGAAGGATAGGTTATGATATTGTTATAATGCTTTTATTATTGACTTGTTGTGTTTGTTCAATATGATACAAAACAAGATTTATTTGATAATAACATTATTCTAGCAAGATTGTGGTGTGTAACAATAAATATATCTAGTAAATATTGAAATTACTAGCTTCGTAACACCTGTTTGCTTTTATATTATTATAATATTGAATCATGAAGCTGATATGAACTGATGTAAACAGAAATAAAACAGTCATATATATTAAAAAGACTTTCTAACCGGCTATTAGTTCATAAAACATCTAATCAGAAAGTTGCTAGCTTCATCTTTAGTTATATGACGTATTTGGGAACTATTAATGTTCAACTTTCTCTTAAAATATTCGATATAAGTATTTGTAAATTCATTTTTGCAATATACTTTATAATGAAAGACCAAAAGCCGGGTATCGGTTTAACACATCATTGTTTCAACGGACTTATTTTTGATATAATTTCGCCTGTTCGCGATAAACTCGAAAACTACTAGACCGATTTTCATGCACGCCTGACTTGGAGCGAGTGGAAGTGACGACAGGGGTAGTCTATGTCTATGGTGACGACTGTGTTATCTTTCTGGTTGTTGTTAAAAAGTTATAATTGAGTTGGATATTGAAAGGTCACATTTGTTTTAGTATTTATTGTCTTTAAGCAGTCGGAACATAATATAGCATAGATACTTGCAAACATATCACTTTTACAGAAAGCTACATCTCCTTGGAGTAACATAGGCTATTTTATATTTTCTTTGGAGAACCTGTGCATACCAAACTGCAACCTATAACTTCATTTCTGTGTCACCCAAATCTATATTTTAGTCTTCTAAGAAAGCCTATTATCCGTTTTGGAGCTGAGCCTATAACCTCAGGCTCTAATTAGACCTATTCCAATATATAAGGCGTTCTGCAATTGCAGATAATGTGTTTCGTTATCTCATCTGCATTGAGGACAGAGAGCTGCGCAAGGGAGGCGGTATCCAGGCTAATAAGTAATAAAAAGAATAAAGCTAGATATCGAGCTCTAAATATAGGAAGGAACCACAATAGATATGCAAAGGTCACATTTGGATAGGACACAGAGCCATTCCAATTCCGATCAAATCTAATCTAATCTATCTCATCTGGGTGCCGACTGCCGGCGCATCTAGGAGTGGAGGGCAATGAGGAGGCCGACACAAAAAACAAAGGGATCAGAGACTTTATTTATCGGATCTGAACCATTTTTTAACATTGCGAAAAGCACTGCTACATATCAGCCATAGCTACCTGGGCGGAGAGGAAAACCTACACGTACTGGGCAGACATACCGGGGCTCTCCCACTCTAAGGCGTGGAGTACAAATAATAAGTAGATCCTGGAATGGAGTAGAACTAACCTACGCATTCTGTAGGGAATGCCTAAAGGACATTGTCGACTAACCTAGAGAAGATGAGACTGGTTCAGACCTCGGACTGTCGGTTCTGTAATTTGGAGGACGAAACTGCGGAGTACATACTATGCTCATGCCCAGCCTTGGTATAATATATTCGGTGTTAGTACCTTAAAGCCGAACAACTCCAACAAAGTATCATCAAATACAACCATGGAGTTCGCCAGAAGCACATAATTGTGGGATGAATTATTGTAATCCCTAGGAGTGAGCCGTAATAGGCCTAACGAAGGTCGCAGTGGATGTGGCGAGAATGCCCCACTCACATAGAACCTAACCTAACCTATATAGTAGTTCCAACAAAAGAAATGAGTGGTCAATCAAATATTTTCGGACCTTTAAATTTCCCGATGGGTTACTATTTCGACGATTTTTTTTATTTAATATTTGGTTAGAACAACTGTCCGCAGAAAATATAACAAAGATGTTGAACACTCCTGGATAGCTATTGACATCTGCTATAAATGGCCCTTGCAATATTGTATGAATGAATGAACATATTGTTCATTCTCTTATTTATGTTATGTACCTATTTATTTTGTTCCAATTCAAGAGCTTAGTTTATAGAATTATTTTTATTGTTATACTTTCTACATAAGATTACGATTACTTTTAATATTTCACATTTTAAATTTTACATTTTACTTCTTAAATCTTACATTACACATTTTATATTTTACACTTACATTTTAATATACTGCCCACGTACAAGTTTCACTTCTGTGGGTCTTCTTTTATTTCTTCACCATTGCTGTATTATATTGTATACTGTATATTTAAAATTATTATTATCATTCCAAGTATACACTTGCTCAGCACTTGCTGGTAATGCGTGTGTAAACGTAAATAAGATTAGGCTCGGAAGTCACATATTTAGAAATTTACGGAAAGTGTGCCAGGTATTTAAAATGGCAGCCTTCTGCAGATCGATGTATGTATTTTTATGAAGACCTAGTTTGGTAAGGCTATCTTGTAGAGTTTTGGGAATTAGTCCCGTAGATGAAACGATGATCGGTACCACCTCTATTTTTTCTGCATGCCACATCTGTCCTACCTCAATTGTAAGATCGGTGTATTTTGCAATTTTCTCGTTGTATTTGTCTAAAATATTGTTATTATTGGGTACAACAACATCCACCAGAAGAACTGAGTTAGCTTTTTTATCCACAACTACAATATCAGGCCGGTTATTCGTCACCCGTCTATCGGTGATAATTGACCTATCGTAGTATAGTCTAAAATCAGCATTGTCTAGGAACGAATGCGGATGGTACTTGTAATAAAAGGATGTAGGTGTTAACTAATCCAAATTTGTTGGCCAACTTCTGATGGATGATGTTGCAAAGTTGATTGTGCCTGCTTAGGTAAGGCTAGGTAAGGTTAGCTAATGCTGAACATCACGACGTAATGTGTTGTATCGTCTCTGTTGTTTGTTGACACCTTCTGCACTTGTCCGAAGCGATGTTTGGATCTCTTATGACCAATTTCTTGTAATTGTTGGTATTTGGTCTTGAATTGCCATCATAAATCCTTGTGTTTCTGGAAATAATGTTCCATCAGATAGCCACTTATTTGATGCTTCTTTGTCGATATGAGGTTGATTGAAGTCGTGATGATGTCGACCATGAAGCGCTTTCTGGGCCCACTCCACCTGTTTGTCAGAGTCTGTAACGATTTCAAGTTTCATATCAGGGCTTACAAGATTTAAGGGGGAATAGTTTTTATCTGCTACTGCAACCATCTCATGCAATCCAGATGTTTATTATTATTATTAATAATATACTTTATATTTAAGGAAAACTCAAAATGATGTACCCTACACTTCTTCATTGCTCGACAAACATGAAAGAAGTGCTAGATCAACATGCAGCAATCCAAGATCCTGTTGATATCAAAGATCTAATGTCAAGATTCACAATCGAAGTGATCGGTTCAGTTGCCTTCGGATTAAATGCCAACTCGTTGGCTCATACAAATTCGGAGTTTATGGAAATAGCCAACAAAATCTTCGACTCCGGTCCTTTTTGGGAGCGTTTCAAAGAGATAGCTATTTTTACGCTTCCTCAAGATTTTTTAAAAGCTATTAAATTTAAATTTGCACACAAAGAAGTCGAAGATTTCTTTCACAACATGGTTTCGACTACAGTTAATTACAGAGAAGCGGATAACGTTTATAGGCAAGATTTTATGCATTTACTATTACAACTTAAAAATAGAGGGAAAATATCTGAGGATACTTTTATAACTAGACAAGAAGGGGAAGAGGAAGGTCCTGATACAATTACTATCGATGAAATGGTGGCGCAATGTTTTATATTTTTTGCTGCTGGATTTGAAACCTCTGCAACTTCACTTACTTTTTCATTGTTAGAATTGGCTATAAATCAAGATGTTCAAGATAGGTTACGGGAAGAAATTTTAGGGGAAATGGAAAAAAACAACGGCCAGCTCAGTTACGATGCTATAATGTCAATGACGTACTTGGACCAAGTTGTATCTGGTAAGTTAATATATATCTTCCCGTCGACCGTGCGTTTTTGAGCTATATTAATATACCCCTATTGTGGTGTAGGCAACAAAACATACAATAACATTAAAAAAAGACCTGAAACTGACTTCTATAAGTGTAGAATACTTCTAGTTTTTGACCAAAATTAATGGAAGTAGACTAGAACTCTGATGCAAAATAAGGTAATAGACATTTAAAAACTGTTAACTACGCATGCCGACATCCAATACGGATACTTTTTGGCTTCTCATCGGTCCGAATCATTGGAGATTGAATATTTCTCAGTTCACGCTTATCGGTAGGTCGCAATCTTCCTATAGGCTCATTTACGTAAATCTAAGTACTTAATTGGGGACGTTACAAAATCAGCATGTACACATTAACTCCATATTGCATCAGTACCACAACATTCGTTACGAACCTGTATCAACCGGTTCAGCAGAGGTATTTTTTTTCGGGCTGAGATGGGAAACTCATGTTCAAATGGGTCCTAACCAGTACCCAGACAGTGTTGGATCCAACTACCAACCAAACCCACCTCCAGCTCGCCGTTACGGGCGGCGGTCCCTCACAAACTCTCCGTCATCTACTAGACTACTCCCTTCTATCACTCCTACCTCTCACATGCCTTCTCTTTCATCTGTAACACCCTCCATCAATCCTCTACATTTTTTCTTCCCGCGGTCTGCTTTCTCCTTCCTCCTATTTGTCCAGACTCGTCTCCTCTGAGGGGTCCAGAGGGTACCTTCCAATGTTTCCCTCTCCGTCTTCATCCCCTCCCTTCCTTCCCCCCACTACATTCTGTCTCCCCTGGCTTGTGTCGCCTTTCCCCACATACCCTACAAAAGAAGGCCTGCCGACAGTCTCTGGCCATGTGCTCCACGCTCTTACATAGCAAGCATTCCCTTATATTCACCACTCTCTTGGCATTACACCCCGCTACATGGTGCTCCTCCCTCCACATCCAAAGCATCTGCCCTCCTCTCTCCCTTCTACAATATTTACCCTATTTCAGTCCAACTTAATCTCCCGTTTTCCTAGTAAGGCTTCCGCTTTCTCCCATTTCACCCTCACCACCGCAATTTTCATCCCGTTCCTCTCCCTCCCCTCACCACTGTCATAACCCTTGTCCCTTCCCCAATCAATTCCTCTAATTTTTTCTCACCACCTCATCTTCAATCCACGAGTCTATCCCCACCATCCTTATGGTTTTTGTTACTCTTCCCGCTTCAACTTCCCTAGCTCTTTTACCCTATATATCCACATCCCTCAGAATCCCCCTGACCTCAACCCCTTTCTTTGCCACTATAACCACCTCCCTGTTCCTTGAGACTCTAAGTCTATCCACCCACTTTCCTTCCATCTCACTCAAACCCTTTTTAATCCTTTCTATCCCCTCCTGATTGACTTCTCCAATATCCTTCAGGATTACCGCCTGATTCCTGACCTCCTTTTCCTTTTCCCTATCTGTATAAATTGCCACCTTCGTCCCATCTTCTCTCACCCACGTGATCATCTTCCTCAGCACCTCCACCTCCACATGCTCAAGCCTGTGTGGCCCAACGCTGACACCGCTCCCCACTTTCTCAAACAGTCGACTCATCGTATCAAACACCTTCCTCTCATCCCTACAATCACCCTCATCCGACAGATCAACTCCGCATTCACCCTTGTACCTTTTCTTTCCGTAGTGCGTACCTCCTTAACCCACTCCATTTCCTCTTCTTTTTCTCCTAGCATCGAGTACCTTTCCCTAAACATCTTCCGTATTCCCTTCTCCATTCCACTGTCTTCCTTAGTCACGCATACCACTTTATCTTTTCATCCCTAACATTGGATTTCCCACCTTCATCTTTATTCCTTCCGTCTTTTCATCCTCCCAGTTATTATCTCTAATCTCCTTCCATCCATTCCAGTCTCTTTGCCCCTCCTCCCATCGTGTTTGCATTCTCTCCTTCCTACCTTCCTCTCTCCTCAACCTCTCTAATTCCCTGACCCGCTCCTCTGCCCACCGACTTCTGCTCTTTCAGCCTTTTCACCCTCTTCTCCAGTCGCCTTAGCAAAGGTATGGAGCTAAACAAGATGCAAAATGGAAAGTGCTCAGTTAAATACACCAATTGTACCTAATGGTACCTGTGGTAATTCGCAAGCTCAATCAGAGAGAGCATGTCAAAATCTATAAAATCGCCAACTATTATTTATTAGTCATTGATATAATTAACCTTGAATTTGAGTCCAATATCAAAAAGTTCAAGTGTTTGTTGAATTAATTTTATACAATATTGGAAATTCCCTATTTAGTTTTACCTAGCAACTGTGTATTTTATTAATTTTTCATTGTGTTGCTGAATATAATGAAGATAATTATTTTTCGTCTATTTAAATAATCTATTGCAATTTTAGAATCACTTCGGAAACATTCACCAGGCCCTCTATTGCCTAGAGTTTGTACCAAAAACTATAAAGTTCCAGGTACAAATGTAGTAATTGAAAAAGGAACACGAGTTATAATTCCCGCTATAGCTATTCATAATGATCCAGAATTTTATCCAAATCCTGACGTTTTCGATCCTGAGAGATTTAACGAAGAAAATAAATCAAAAAGGAAATCTTGTGCATATTTGGCGTTCGGTCAAGGACCTAGATATTGTATAGGTAAGTTTGATTGAATTTTTTGTACTGTGAATCCACTTTTGCTGCTGGAATTTCTACTTAAAACGGAAATATTAAAAGAATCTAATATATTTATAAATTCTCTTGGAGGGGTATTTGATTTTTAAAAATAATCTATAACAACGTTTCAAAAATAAGGGGAAAACACAAGTGTT
>CAJUYI010008666.1:0-10738 GCA_910591695.1 Galerucella pusilla
GAAATATTTAACATGACACAAATAAGCTTCATTGATTAAGAATGTTATTCTTCCTATCATAAATTGTGTAAAACATATTAATTACAAATAATAACTGACAAAAAAACGTTTTTATCAAGGAACTGATATAATAGTATGTTGAACTATTCTTTTAATAAGTTTCTTGATTAATCCTCATAAAATATTTAACTGGAAACTGTAATCTGTTTAAATAATGAATTATCAATGTTACGTAATTTCTAGCCATCACTACAGAGACAGCAGATTGGGTAAGAGGGCAACTGGACTATAGGCACTAAAAATAGCTTTGCTTCAAACACATAAAATCATCCATAAGTGAGACTATTGGTATTATAAAATTTTTATACAGGGTGTTTCATTGGGAAAGGGCCTAACTTTAACTGTAGATATGGGGATCACTTTGGTGCTTCCCCCATAACCCCCCAAAACGTGCATAAATTATTACTTTGACGGTAAATTTTTGGTAGTAAATTTGGCTGCGAAAAAATAAAAAGGAAATTAGAAGATTCGATTTGTTATACTCTTCCCAATTATAGAGAGCAGTTTGGAAAAAATCTTTATACAGGGTGTTGTTTATAGGAAAGACGAGTTTTGAAATTTTTTGTTAAGCCGGACCTACATTATCGTTTTGGAGATGCTTTTGATGGAATTTCTAGGTAATGGTTATTACGTGTACCAAATTTCAAAATAATATACAAGGTAACTCGGAAGTTTTGAGGTTCGAAAGAAATAGGATACATTTATAAAACACCCTGTATCTCGGTTATGGAGTGCAGAAGGAACATTAAATATAGGTTTTAGGAGGCACCAAAGTGATCCCTATCTACAGTTAAACTTAGGCCCTTCCCCAATGAAACACACTGTATAATTTAATAGAATTTTGGAGCTGTATGGTAAAAATAATAACAAATAAAACAAAATAAGTGTATTTTTCCAACAAAATGTGTGATCCAGGTTTTAATTCTCCGGATATTTAGAATTTACTACCCGAAAATCAAGTAGGGAGCCACAAATATAATTTAGTTGGCCAGTTGGACATAAAATTTAAAGTTATCCACCCATAACTCTGTTATTCCTTTCTTAAAATTTGATTTAAAATTTTATGTTGCTAAATTTTAATCTCTACCCCAAGTGTGAGTGTCAATGGGTTTGTCGATTCTATATATTTCTTCCCCAACATTGAAATATCCCAAATATTCGACGTTTTCCGGCGTTGTATCGTAATGGTAGTGACCTGCTTCTCCGTGATGACTGAAACTATGGAAGTGTTGAACACGCAAGTCAAGTCCCTGAAAATGAAAAAATTATAAAAGTGTTTGTTTTGATTTGGTCGGCGGAAAAGAATATTTAAAATTGATTACCCCATCTCCATTGACCAATGTTCCTACAGCGATCAAAGGTGCTGACATATTATAAAATTTCAACCATTTATTCAACATTTCTTCATTTTCAATGGGTGTTTTAGAAAAATCTCTCATTACATGCTGTTTAACTTTACCTTCTTTCAATAAGAAAACTCCTCCAATACCTGTAAATTGTCACTAAATCTTAATATATTACGTGTCACGTGTTTGTCCGCGATGGACTCCTAAACTACTTAACCGATTTTAATCAAATTTGTACATCGTCTGCAGTTTGATCCAACTTGAAAGATAGGCTAGCTTACATCTCAATTTATGATCGCAATATCATTTTATTGCAAATTATTTGTCTCTATCTGTTAGCTCCAAGCGATTCTAACAGATGGCGACATCTGTTGACTGGATTGAGTAAGTATTCAATAGATGGCGCGCTTTTAAAATAATAAATATCATTGTTAGAAAATTTTAAACTATCCGCCCTACCTACCTCATTTATAAGTTCAACTGTCACATATATTTACTAAAAACTTTGTAATATACTGATTTGTTTATTTGTTACAAACTTGAATAAAAATAATAATAAATTTCAAATTTGAATCTTTTGTATTGATTTTTGCTTTACATCAAATGTACAAAAATTTCATTGTAATAAGGGGTAGCGGTAGTAGAAAATCAGTCATGAAGGTCGCCTAGTTTTTTTACATCTAAGTATGTAAAAAAGCATGGTGGTACCCATGTCTGGGTACCGTTCCCCTTAAATAGTTTACAACAATGTAATATGACAAAAAAGTTAGCAACAGCAACGCGTGGCCGGGTCAGTTAGTAATAATATGTTTTACACAAAATGCAAGACTAAAATAATCCAACAAAATATCAAGTAGAGATTGTGATACACACTTTATGTGGTGTGTTGCATATTATATTGTTTTTATTGTTAGAGCCACTTAATTATTATGTAAAAACTGAAAAATAAAAAACTAAATGGTAGGTCTGAAGACGCTCTAAATTTGATGATGCCACACATTTTTTAGATATCTTTCACAAGAAAGAAAATAGCGAAAAAAAAATTCCATTTCCCAAATTTATGTCAATAATGCAGCATTCATTGGCATAAATCCGATAAAGAGGAATCTTCCGAGTATAGCTTCCGGCAATATAAGCACACAATTATTTTCTTTTTATTAGAAACATAAAAAGATACTAACCCACTAATTGATCCTTGTATTCCTGTTCTATGGCATTTCTAATTGAAGCAATGAAGTTATTTTCACCAATACGTTTTTTAACATGTACTTTCAAAACCTTAAAATAAATAATAAATACATATAAACATTAACTTTTCTAATTGTTAAATTAAGTAATTCACCTTTCCAGGCTTTCCTTCTGAGACAAATAAATTGCCCAGTAATGCTAAACGTGTTTCACTATTGGGTAGTAGCACTTGGACCGATTTATCATCATTCTCATCTACTTTAGATATTCTACTAAGCTGTTTTGTGACTGTGCCATTTTTAATTAGCAGATTGTAGATGCCCTAGAAAGTAACTGTACATTATTTAATTTTGTGCTGCTTTTGTAAAATAATGGACCAATGGGACTGCACTGCCTATGAGAATTATTTTAATTTTTTTTTATTTGGAATATAAACAGTGTAATCTTTTGAATACAATACAATTTTTTGTTTGATAAACAATTGTTATAAGACTAATGTTTTAATAAGCTATCAAATGGAAATTTACATTAATAATATCACATTTAAATGACTTCACAGTACAATGCTAAAGTATGTGCCTTGAAACAACAACACATTAATTAATTATATTTTTTTTACCTCACAATTTACTCCAATAAAAGGATTAGGTCCTGCTCCAGGTCCAATGATAAATGCAGGATCAGATTTAACTAGCTTAACAACATCTTTCAATTCATATATTTTCTCTCTTTGAACAATTGGCAATAGATAAGGATTGCCTCCAATTTCAACTAGTTTTTGATTTCCACTTAAACCTAAAATTGCATAATTAAATGAAATATCACAGTCCAATATGAAATAACTTGGTAACCAAAGCCAATATTTATGTCAATTTATAGATATTTATTGTAAGAGTATCTTTGATTGTCTTAGCAATATTCTAATGTTCAGATATTATTTTTTATATTAGGTATTTAATTTTGTTCAGTTTCTTCTGGAGTGCTTCATTAATCTTTTTAAGGTGGCATAGAGCACTCTCTGTGGATCTGCCAGTTGTAGAGACTGTTTATTATATCAACCATTGCTCATGCATTAACAAAATATAATTTCTTAATTTTACTTTATTTTTACTTACCACTAGCTGCTAATGTGAATGGTTCTTGAGTTAAATCGGGACAGTCCACTACTTCTACACATACTTCAGCAAAATTTGTTTTCAATGTTTTTTTGATAACTACAAAGAAATGTTATTAAATTGTGGTAAAAGACATATAAAGTTATGGAGTCTATTCACCTTCAGCAAGTTCAGGTAATGGAGGTAGAAATAATTTTTTTGACTCCACCAACAGGCATTCTGCATTAAGAGCCATGGTCCTATAATAAAAAAAATTAAAAATGTAATGGGTACTATTACTTTTGAATCAAATGACCAAATTAACTGAAACTAATAACAATTGGTAGCACATTTGAAGCAAAAGGTAATATTAACTGAGATATAAACTACCAAACAGATTTATTTTATCATAATGAGTTTTGATATGCTATAGGTATAAATACCTACACTTTATTTTGGATCTTTTATTAATTAATTTTACCTATTATTTAATAAAGTGAGTACTTATAATAATAATTTTATAAGTACTCACAGTATGCATAATTTTGTCTCTCATCTTACCTTCTTAAAGACAAAGAGACTAAAACCAACAATATTTGTTTCATTGTCTACTTAAAATTTTCAGTGAAAGGATTTTAAACTGACTGACCAAGGACCTACTCTGTCACCTATGAAACACTATCATAGATAACCCTGAATGCCATGAATACTTTCAAGTTTATAAGTAATAAGTACCAATTTTAGACTAAGATATAAGATTTTATAGAAAATTCAATTACCTGGTTGAATACTTGAAAGGCAGGTATAATTTACTAACCTTCCAGAATTTAAATTTATAGTATTTATAAAAATGTACTTACCTCTGAATGATTTAGCACTTTAAATATATAAACATGTGATAGAGGTTAAATACGTATGTAAATTGATAAAATTATTATCTATAATACAAATCACATAAAAATCAAAAGTTAAGTAATGAGCTCACTTTGAAAATCAGTACGCGGTTTAACATTGAGAAATAATATTACTTCACAGCAGTGCTGTGATTCTGATTATTATATTTCATTATTTTGTCAATGGATACAATTTGTTCAAGTTCAAAAGCACTGACAATAATAATTGTGTGAAAATTGAAAGATTTATTCATAATATCTAGCAGTACTTCATTACTCACGTGTAATAATACTATACAAATTTTAGACAAATCACAGCTAGAAACATAAAATAGGTACTTAAAGTATGGTTAGAAATGGGAAAGTAATTTTATAAGTAGGTAACATTTAAAATTTCAAATATTGCGCTCATAATGTATGTCAAAGCATGTCAAAGTAAATAGTTTCTGAAATAGTCAATTTTTTGAGACCTAGTAATTTACCTCAAAGTGTAAAGACCTAAAGTTCTGTGGACCTAAAGTCGTCATTGTTTATAATTGAAACTGATGACCATAGAGAAATATAATATAATGGATGACCGTCAGGCTTTGTGAACTTTCACTTTGGAAATTTGCCAGTTAAACATATATTATCATGAAATTATTACGGCGTGTGGTGTTGTGTAAACTCTCTTGCTCTTGTTACCGTGGATATAGCTGGCCAGTAACTAGAAACGTTATCCTCACCTCGATAAAAAAGAACAGTCACGAGAAATTGTCAAATTTTTTGATTCCGTTGTTTGCTAACTTCATATTCATATCAGGTTTTACGAAGGAAGGAGAAGATCAAGCTGTGCCTGTGCAAAGTAAATTCAACATGAGTCCACCATTTTGTATTTTGTGATTGTTTGATGATAAAAGTATCTGTATCTTGTAGTGTTTTTGTTATTAAAAAAATCACATTACTTTGAAAGAAGTACAGTTAAATCACTCGTATTTTGAAAGAGGTAAGTTGGCATTTACAAACAACTTCATTGTATAAACTAACGCCGGTTGCGTCTTTAAAAAAATCAATAGCATTATTGCTATTTCCCTTTAGGTGCACCCTCAAAATGTCCCGATACTCAGACTGTAAAGTTTATGTAGGAGATTTAGGAAATAGCGCTTCAAAACAAGAAATAGAAGATGCGTTCAAATATTATGGACCGCTGCGAAATGTTTGGGTAGCCAGAAACCCACCCGGTTTCGCTTTTGTTGAATTTGAAGACGCCAGAGATGCTGAAGATGCGATTCGAGGACTAGGTAACTTTGAAGTTGTATTGTGCTGTGCTGTTGGTTTGTTGATCTCATAGTTTTAATATTTTTGGTATGTATTGCAGTTTTTTATATTGATACGAAATTGATATGAAATTAGATTGATTTTTCAGTATTTATAGGAAAGCCCGACACTTTCTATAGTAATTGTTACAATAAGTAAATACTTGCCAATTAAAAATCCAGGAGGATGAACTAAAAGTTATTTTTAGATTTGTTTTGTATGTATTCTGTAATAATTCCTTAGTACTGTACTCTAATTTTCTTATCATGTTTTTGTTGATATGCTGAATGCAAACATTCAAATTTTACTTAGAATAGAGCTTATAATTTATACAGCTTCTATAGATTTGGAGATCTTAGTGATACAACTATAGGTACTAGAAACTTGTATTAGTTAGGTATATTCAAAATATTATTTAAAAATAATTGTATTAAAATTTTATATTTTAATTTTTACAGGTACCTACCTACTCTCCTTTTTTATTTATTTATAGTAACTAGATATTATGTGATAATACCAGAAATTTTAAATATGTGATTTTCAAAGTTGAGAGAATTAATGTATTTAAATACATTTTTAGAGATGACTTTTGCAATCATGCAATTGACCATTGGCCAACTCATTATCATGAAGCTGATCTGTGGGTGTTTTGTAACTGCTATGACCAACAAAATGTCAAGTATAAAACACTTGGAGATGTTTCTTTAATAAATATTGATCCTTGGCTATCAATTTAGTTTTTGGATATTAAATGTATGACTGATATAGTGAAACTTTTTTTCATTTGACAAACACCAAAATTTCACTTATTTAATTGAATTTGGAAATTAATGTAAAAGTACTTCAAAAGTTGTGTGCATTTTTTGTTGCTTGAAGGCATTTGTATATTGTAGTTTGGATGTGAGTTAAGATGAAGATTAAATATTTACTCAGTGAAATATTTAACATTATCTTTTTATACAATAATGTGAAATTGCTCATGTTAAAAATCTCTTTAAATACAATGGTTCTCTTGAAAATACATAACATTTTTAGTTTTTTTTTATGCCTAACGTGCTACAGGAAGCTCTAACAGTCCAACATGTTAAATATCCTGTTCAGTTTTAAAATATAGTTTTTTTTTATTTATTTTGTAATATTTATAATTTATATTATGGTGGTGAAAATCCTGTAGCTACTATTGGTCGGTTAGAGCTCCAAGTATCAAATAAAAGTATTTTTTGTTGCAAGAACCTTCCTTATGGACTACGGTAGATTTGCGTCTGATATTTCAAAACAAAATACTATAACCACAGCAACTACTTCAATATTTTCCATTATTTCTGATATTTTACATCATATGCCATCATCTGATAACCCCTTGGTATAGGCACAAAAATGTGTTTCTGTTCAAATTTTATCTTAAGTTAGGTGTTCTGCAACAATATTGTCATTTCCATGGTAACAGTGGAGAGGCTTGTAGCATAATGCACCATACTTTTCATTATAACCCATTAGGCAATCCAGTGACCTGTCGAATAAAATTCAATATGGTGTACACTGTACAGGCAAACAAAAATATGGATTGGTCTTTTATTATACACAAGAGTTTTAATTTTCTGCATGGTGTGAAGGTATTGATTGATTTGGCACCACTGGTTAGAGGCTTACAGTCCTCGACACCTCAACCCTTAGCCTGAGATCTTTGTTGTACTGTTTATATGAAGAGACCAGTAGCACTTATTTGACTGGACAGTCTTTTCACTAGGTCCTTCTCAGAGAAATAATCCCTTGGATACTCTAGTCCTAGGTGGAGGGGTGAAGGTATGCTTGCTTTGAACTATCTCTTGACCTAGATTTTCTTATTCTAGGAGTCCCTCCATTTCTCAAATGTTGTTAAAATCCAGGTTTTCAAAGAAACACAAACTCGAAACACAGCATATAAGTATAAAACAATAATAAAATCAAAGAATTCTTGAACACTGTTTACCATTGAATAGACAATATAAAACTGACCAGCTGTCCAAATTGTATGCCCTGGTCAGCCATAGTAGATCATGTGATGTGGATTGCCTAATAGAAATGTGAAATCAAAAGTGCAAAATAATTTCACTTTTGAATGTCTACTTTCTTTTCTCTTGAACATTCATTAAGTCCCAATCTCTTTTAATTGATTCAATTCTTTTTTAATTATCGCTAAAATGATTACATAATTATTGTGTTCATATTTTTCATGTCTTAGTTTTTCAAAATGTCGTCCTCAACTACTCCATTTGTATAAATGTAATGACACCCAAATAATTATACTACTGCAGTAATTTTAACTGCTAAAGATTTTTTATATGCTGCGGCTATAGTATTTTGTGTAGAAACAAAGTGTCCCATCTGTCAACTTCAGTTATGTTGAAAAATTGAATAAATGAAAAATATCAAAATTTTTTGAAAAACCTACGAGCGTCTTCGAAAATCAGCCCACCTCAACGAACATTAACCTCTTTCTACCTGTTACTAAACTGTCTTCATCTTCATTTGTCAGATGGTCGTAGAATCAGCGGTCGCAAAGCGCGAGTAGAGAAATGTATGCCTGTCTCTCTTTTGAATCGCTTTTCACACTAAATTTTTGTTTCCTCCTAGATGGTCGAACAATATGCGGCAGACGTGCAAGAGTAGAAATGTCCAATGGAAAAGGCGGCAGTGGACGTTATCGAGGACCTCCTCCGAGGTCTCGTAGTAAACCCTTCCATCCTGATGACAGATGCTATGAATGCGGAGATAGAGGACACTATGCAAGAGACTGTAGCCGATATCGATCATCCAGAAGACGCAGGTATATTGTTTGCTTTGGTTTTCTTCATTTTTCAAATTCAGCCAAGGGGAAGCTAGTTTTTTTATGTTGAGTATTTTCTTTGTATTTCAATTGTGATTTAGAAACTTTTGGATTACAATCAAAATTGACAGTGGGGGCCCAAAAACAGCTATTAATAAACCCAGAATATATTTATGACTATCACTATTATAATAAATTAAATACTATTTGACTGGAGCCAGAAATTGCTCACCCTTTTTGTTGTTTCTTTCATGTTGAAAACAAACTACCTTGTTTTTAAACTAAGAGGGGCGATTTGAATTTAAGTTGGCATTTCTGCAGCCTAGTGATTGGTTAAATTGCCGCCCGTTTCACACACCTTTTTTTGACACAACTGTCAACGATATTTGTCAGTTTTGTGTTTATATGAAAATAATATATCATAACTTCAATCTTTATTAGGTACATCTTCTTCACATTGTTTCATTTTCAACTAAGTATTATATTCCAACTAAGTAAAGTGCTATTTTTATTATTTATTCAGTTTGATAAACAAAATCTGTTTGTTTTTTTCTTATTAATATAAATTTCCAAGTAAAATTAAATTATTGTAAATATTTCTACATCAAGTTTACTCACATTACAGTACATTATTATGGTATTTTTCAATATCAAAACTTCTGTTGACTTCTAGTTCGTGCTCAAATGTGAATAGAGAATAATTTGAACATACAGTAGCTTTTTGTAAATATTTATATCATCCAATTTGACTTAAATTACCTAGGATAACCCTACATTTTGTTCACAATAATGTGACATTTGGTTACAACTTTCGCCATGGCCTGTGGCCAATGATGATGGACACGACACCTGCGAGCAATATGATACATATTATGTTACATAATTGTCAATTAGTTCAAAAGTCTGAACACGACCCTTTCGGAACACCCTCTTAATCTAGTAACTTTTAGTGATGTAAGTAAGGTTTCTTAAAATGCTCCTCCTAGTTTAAAAACAAGGTATAACTAAAAATAAGTTATATTATGTGCTTCTGTATCTCTCAAACTGAAAGTTTTATTTATTAAAATTGGAAAACAAGCATATACAATATATTTAACATATAAAACTAGCTTTCAATGGATACCAGTCTTATTTCTTAATAGTGTGCATGGCTAGATATATTTTTATTTAAAAACCAATATAATATTTTTTACCACAAACCTTCAGCACATATTTTATTTCTTTTCATTTGTTGATTATTTTAATAAGAATGAAAGAGAATATACTTATTATTGGAGACAAAATTTTATAAAAATGTCCCAGTTTTGATTAAAATTTTCATTAAGGTAATAATTTTATTTAAAGCGTAAGTCATGTCAACAAATGTTTCAGATTAATAAATTTGCAAAAACAATAAGCATTGAAATGGCCAGTAATTATTGTCGCTAATTATACACTTGAATATTAAATAAAATTTTAGCCATTCACATTATTAACTTGGAGGAATATAGAGGGCCGAAATTGTAAGTTTTACATCTAGTTGATTGTCTACTTGCATTAAAAAAGTAGCTATCATACTGTATTTATGACGAATTTATAAATATACCACCAGATGTTTTGACAACTAACAAAAATTCAGTTCTTGAACACAATTTTTTTTTTAAATTACTTATTTATTGTTTTTGTTGGTACATAAGATTTTTTTTAACCACTTCTACTTAGTATATCGATCAGATCATCCTGGATCTGATGTTTAGTGATATGCTGACTATTATTTATCTTCTTCTTATATTTGGGAACCTTCCTCATGTTTGAGTATTGCAGTCTTATGGCTTATTGTACTTTTATTCTCACATTTATTTCACCCACGATTTAGATCCTTTGGATATGTGCCATGTTTTCAGAGGTTTAGGCCAAGCCATAAGTAAATATTTAATAAAAAAATCCTTGTAGAAAACAGACTGTGCCATCTAGTAAAAGACATTACATAGTATGAACCTATTATATTTGATATATTAAAGAATCAACAGATATTACACAATTTTTAAATGATCTGTAACTGTTATACCTCATTTA
>CAJUYI010008668.1:0-10735 GCA_910591695.1 Galerucella pusilla
GATTAATCACAGACCTGCCTTTTTTCCATTTCCTCCTAAAATGTATTAGAAGGAGATTGACAATCGATTACGCACAACAAGAAGGGTATTATTTTAACCATACGCATGGCCATGGTGTAATAGAGAAGGTGTGCTCCCACGGAAGACGAATTTTCGTCATGTTCTGCGCACCTTCCAAAACGCCGCCATAATGTCAAGCATATGTTTTATGTTTTGAATGTCTGTCATGACTATAACCTACACAACCAAATCTTACTTGTTGTAATCGTTCATTTTTGAAATAAATTGTGAACTCTGAACATTGGAACATAAAGTGAGTGTCTTTATTGTTAAATAAAGATTTTGTCTCTTGTTTTCGTTTCAAATTCAGTTATTTGTCAAGCGTTTGATCTCGCGCGTTATTTTTTGATTGGATGATCTTTCAATATGGCGGAGTTTTGGAAGTTTATTTTGATTGGTCGTTTATGATACACTTTCTCTCTATTACACCATGCGCATGGCTAGAAGATTTACTGTTTGTAGATCTTTTAGGTTCTAGATGAAGTTATTCTTCTGTCAGTCGCTGTTTTTCAAATCGGGTAGGTACTTAAAACGTATAAGTGAAATGCTGAAGTGATGCCAGGTGAACTATTTGTTTCAATAACTGTCAAAAAGCTCACTTGTCGAACTAACATGAGTAAACATTTGCGAATATTGACTGTAAGGTTTGTCTTTTTACCATTTCAATTCTTGTGACAATAGTATATTATACATTAAGGTGGTGAAGACTATTATTTATTTACCGAGCATCAAGATTATTTCGCGAGGGGCTTCGTTCCGAGCGGGATAGGGTGCGAGGTTTATAAATGTCTTCACAACCATGGTGTATATACAATTTTTTTCCATTACTAGCCAGATTTAACACAAAAATTGAAAATAATTTACAAACGCACCACGAGAAACGTTTATCCCGTCGTCTGACTGACAAGTACACTGTCAGTTTTCGATATATTATTAACGTACTCGTTATATCATCAGTCATTTTTGGTTGAGCGCGAATTTTACACTAATGATATCTTTATTCAAATAATTTTATCTTGGTAGTCAATTTCAAACAGCAAATATGTTAAATACAATCTCCTGGGTACACAAAATTATGTTGCACAAGTTTTTGTTAAACTAGTATCCCTGAATTCTCAAAATATTTGAATTTGTCCATTATTGAACTAGGATAATAATAGAAAAAATTATTAGCCACTAATAGAGTAATTCGGGTTCTCAGTTGGCCAGAAGAAGCAATAATAATTGTCAACTTCACGGCTAGTAGTGGAAAAAGGTAATTTAAGTTAATGGACTTTGGCCGGATGCTGCAAAGCAAGAGGCCAAGAACCAGAGGAAGAAGAAGAAGTTAATGGACTTAGTGGGGCGCCATCTATGTACCGTCATCTATAAACCCTGAAACTCGACCTTAAGGTAAATAAGTCGAGTCTCAGCATCAGCAAGCCGAACATACAAAGAAATCGGTACGAACCGACTCATTAAATTTTCACACATAAATAAATAGATAAAGCTAATAGAACAAATTTATAACAATGTATCTGCAGCACCAAAAGATCATCCACCCCTTCGTGTTCATCAATCTGGAAGCAATGATTAATTAACGGTTACATATTTTGTAAAAAATAAAAGTGGCGTAAAATGAAGACTACCCTATTATTCTTGTTTTTTAAAGCGGAATACATTATGTCGATCGGTCGAGCTATGATGGAGGATGGAGCTGATTATCATGTTCAGCAATATAACGGCTGATCTGGTTGGAAACAATGCAATCGTTATTGTAATAAACTGGATTTTCATGCATACTTAAACAGAATAAATAATGCAGTCGAGTAGGTAAGTTGTTGACTAATTAATTCGAAAATAATGGCAGCTGATTAAAGTAAATTGAATTTTGTTAAAGAGGGTGTGTCAATTCCAACGTGGAAGAAGAAAAAGGAGGGAGGTTGAGCGAGCGTGTTAGTGATTTAACCAACTTTCGACGGAAGTAGCCATATTGAGAAGCCACATTAGTGACATTAGTCATCAATTCTTGTGTCAAATTGAAAAGCCACATTAAAAAAATAGTGATTTTCAGTATTAGAAAGGTTATTTTTTATGAGTATCAGTATGAATTCAAGTTGATATTGAGTTGTACAATAGTGTTTGGAGACTGCTTTTATCCAATATATACCATATTAAAAAGATTCATTTAAAAGTTTATTGTTTCCCCTAATTGAATTATTTAATGTACGCCTCTGGTTTGCTTACGTTTCAATGGATGTCGGCCATATTCAGAAGCCACTTTGGTCGATGATTCATTTTACTGTTATGTTCTCTACTCTTTCTTTTACCTCGTTGGTCAATTCAGGTAATACAACTTTAAACGTGTGGATCTTAGAAGACGGTCGGGGTTGAGTTAGAGGGTGGGTGGGAGTCAAAACCTACCTATTTACAAAATTGTAGGTTTTTGAAACGGAAAGTTCTGTTTCAGTTTTTCATGAGATGCACCCTTTCCGAAATATTGTGCCTGAAGAATGTTTACCAATTTTTACCCAAAAAACCTAATTCTTAAGCGATTCTTTGAATTTTAAGAGAAATCTGATTTTGTAAAAGTGGACTACCTCTATTGCATCTTAAACATCTGGAAATTGGTGGATGAAAAAAAACTAATGGGGAACATTTGCCTACTCAAAACCCAATTGTAAAAAGTGGTACATGTTCCTTCACTGATCCTCAATAAGTTCACGCCCTATAGGACCCCAATTGGACACTTGATGAAAAAACGGCGAAAAAAGCTTTAAATTAAAATTTTATGGGAAAAGTATGGATTTTTGAGGCACTAATAAATGCCAAGTGCACCGCTGCTACTTAAGCATTTAAGTAAGACTTAGGAAATATGTGTGACTGCACCGTGCCGTAAGTCGTTCTTAACGTAAGTCGAAGTGTAGGCTATACATAAGTCCTACTTATGTGAAAGAAGTAAGGTTATGTCTTGGCACTTGGCAGACAATATTATCAAAATATAGAGTGGTTAGTTCATAAAATCAAACAAAATGGAATTAATAATAGATATAGACCTTTTTGGTGATCTTCGTTACGGAATGGAATTGATTGAATTTGGTGTTCCCAGGAATATAATTACTTAGAAGAAGAAACGGTGCAGTTGGCACTAAGGTGGGCATTCAATTTTTAGTGTTTTTCGTGAACGTGAACATAGTTTCTGTGTAGGTACAATTTGCATTCCTTTTTAAGCGATAGTTTCATCCGGTTTTGAGAAAAATGGTATTCAACAGTTCATAGAAATCTTCAAAATTTGAATTTTAAAACATTCTCAAGCTGAAATATTAATATCTGGAAAAGGACTATAAGAACAAAAGTCATTTAAACTTATTGGAACGTTAAAATTCGTTTGATGGCGTTAATCATATACGTCCACCAACCAAGCAAATACTATTTCATAATTTGAATTGTTTAAACTCACCTAACGTTTTGTGTGTTCTACACGATATCAGAGATAATAAACGGTTTCAACCGTGTTCGCTGAAGCTTCAATATTATACCTCGACGTTCGAACCTTTTCCATTCTCGTCGTGTTCGGGGGAAATATTACCGGTATCTAACGAGTTTACGAACAAATTCAGTATACCGGAAAATCCTCTACACATTAACTCGGGTGTTATTAATAATCTTATGATGTTTTCGTATCCTATCCGACTTGTTTAACCTTTGATCGCTCACCTGTTTAACACGTGATATTTTGTATTTTCTCTATTAATAATATAATACAATCAATGAAGTAGGGTTATATGTATTAGGAGCGGGTATATACAACACGGCTCCATCAACTGCCCAAGTCCAAGTAATTGGATTAATGGCGGGATATTCTGCACTACATTTAAATCGAAAAAGTTGTCAGTGTCACTCACTTCACTTCAAATAAATATGTAAATATCAGAAATATAAAACTAAAAAAAACTAAAAAACCCATGCCCAAACCCGGTTGATCAAAGTGTAACTCTAACTATGTATAGAAATATCAGAAAATAACAAATAAAAAACTTAAAAAAAAATTAAAAAAACAAGAAAACCCGGTTGATCAAAGTGTAACTATGTATAGAAATATCAGAAACTAGGAAATAAAAAACTAAAAAAATTAATAAAAAAAACCAAGAAAACCCGGTTGATCAAAGTGTAACTATGTATAGAAATATCAGAAACTAGGAAATAAAAAACTAAAAAAAAAATAAAAAAAACAAGAAAAACCGGTTGATCAAAGTGTAACTATGTATGGAAATATCAGAAACTAGGAAATAAAAAACTAAAAAAAACAAAAAACCAAGCACCCAGCCCGAACCTACGACCCCTGAGTTGTAAGCTCAATACCCACCAACTGCGCTAATCAGCTCACATTCGGATACATCGAATAGAAGGTTAAAAGCTTCTTGGACGCATGCGCACCTCAACTACTAAATTTGAGGTGGTGGGTGGAGCCGTGTTGTATATTTACCCGCTCCTTATGTATTTGGTGTTACAATAGGATTCTTTTTCTTTTCTAATAACACACATTTGTTTTGTGTAATAAGTAGTACATGTGTTGTTAACCATCACTATAATATTATGGAACCACAATAAAAGGTTTCAAGGACCTTTCTCCCATATCATCAATCGTAAAAAAACTAAATAAAACGGATTTGAATTGTCATCTTAACGGGCTTCAATTGAAGCTATATGTTTTTTTAAGCAGATTTTCCATAAAATTTGAAAAATCGCGTAAAAAATGGGGGTTTTTTGAGTAAAAATCTCATGGAAAATTGAACTAACTCTTTCCGTTTCAAAAACTAACCATTTCTCCAATAGGTAGGTTTATTTTGGCTGAGCTACTAGAGCAAAAGCAAGCAAAAATCAAAATTAGGAGTCAGTTCACTCAAAGGGGTAACTATAGTTTATTGAAATCCCAGCTGAACACAGGAAATCAAGTCAACGCAATTATGTAGGTATGTATTTTGGGGTGACATTCACTGAGACCTAAAAGATCTATTGTGCCCCCTTACTCCTACTTAGTTTCTGAGGAGAGTCTCAGAAACTAGTAGCTCCTTTAGTCCCATTTCCCGAAGGAATTGTAGGATGTCTGCAGGCTTCAACTTAGGTAAATGTTCCTCTTCTATCAAGTAATCTCCCAGGTGCTGTGCTCTAGAATTCTGAAGTGCTGTGCAGTTGGAAAGTATGTGGATGGAGGTTTTTTCTTCCATGCTACAGAAATACTACATGTTTGTGATAAGAACCAAGAACTGGACTTCCTTGAAGAATTAGAAATTAGAAGACACTTAACAGACCCACAATATGAAGTCCTCAATGAACAGCTGAATCTAGGAAGTTCTCCATTATTAAACTGTCTTCTTAAGTAATAATTGTAAAGATCAGCAGATATAGTTTTCCTGGTTTCCTATATCATTGCACAGTTATACTGATCTTAAATGGGACAAAGATATCCAGAATATCCCCATAGGGCTAATAATATCAAAGCTACTATTTGTAAAATCTTCTTCTTTTTTCTATTCATATATATTAAGTCAATCACTAGATAGGCACTATTTGGACTAGCCAAATATATATCAGGTATACATCATGTCAAAAGTAACTTCTGTCATTCTGACGATGATATATTTATCGAAACAATTGTCAATAATTTGCTTGCAATTAACACATTTTTTCAAATATATTGTGGAGTCATTTAGAAACAGTTAGTTTCATTTAAAACCATGTAATTTATAACGATTTTTATTGAAGAAAAATTAAATCCTAAAAATACACAAACAAAGTATGTTGACTTATCAGTGATTGCTTTTCATGCTTTTCTGTCATTGCTTCCGTTTTTTTTGCATCCTTATTAATAGAAATAAATGTTTTGTTAGATGTTTTAATCGTAGTACTTTTACATTCTGGAACCGCACAATATTTATATTTTTTTACTCTGGTTTTTGTCCATTGTGTCGAATAGTTTTAATTATTTCTAAACGTTCTCATTTCACAAACATAACACTGTTTAGAGTTTGCTAAAACGAATAATAAATAATAAGCATATAACCTAGCAAAATACTGTTACTAGCTAAGTAGTCATCTAACCGAAAACCGATCGGCGCGGGATCCGCTCTCTCAACGAGAGATTTCATATGGGATGACGTCACGCCTGAAATTCGGAGAGGAGCGCTGTTTAATATTTATAATTTTTTTTAGGCGACTAAGGAGTCTTGCTGACGTCTAATTTTTTGCACATAGCCTCAAAATGATGTGCTCTTCCCAATAATAAAATTAAAAAAAATGTAAATGAGCCCATTAAGGAGCATATTAAATATTATCAAAGTCTATAGATATTATAATCAGATTCCTCGAAAAATTCTGCATATTTTTAATAGGACAAGTTTAAGTATATCTCTTCAAATAAGGGGTGGGGAAGAGTGGGAACCTTGTTACGAAAAACGCCTGTAATTCCGGTTCTGCTTGACCGATTTTAATAAACTTGATGTTGTTTGGCAGAGCTTTTGTTGAACAATCGAAAATTTGTAAATATGAAGCAATCTGATCAATAACATAAATGCTAAAGGGCGCAGTTTTATTTGTTTTAAATATCATGTTTTGTCGTAACAATTTTTTAATGGAAGCATACAAATTGAAGTGGGTTTTTGAAAAGTAGACTAAATGTAATAAAACACTGCAACACACAGATGTTTTGATATAAAAAACAGTAACCATAATCTTATCCATACTGTTTATTAAAAGTAGGTCTTCAAACGATTAAAGGTTGTAATGCTTAGTTGCGAAGATTCTGCAACTCTCTAAAATGTAAATATAATTATCATATTAAAAAAAATATTATAATAGTTACGGTTCTTTAACCTAATATACCACTCAAAACAATAAATACTATTATAACGCATTACTGAGCGGACCGTTCGCTTAAAAGGAACAACTACTTCTCTTGCTATATGCCACGATATACATTGACTTACACTTGGATATCTGCACGATAAAACCATGCAGCCATTATGGTTTGTAATTTGGAGGGACAACATCATTGGCAGGTAGACTGGTTTCGGCGTATTTGCACCTCAGCAGTACAAGGTCCAAATTGATCTGACAACGTCTTGAAGTTTTGCTAACCCGTAAGCTGTAAAATGCACTTGACGTAAAGTATAAATTGTATTCACGGTTGGCAAATTTCCATTTATTTTCAGATCAGCATCTCAGTAGTCTTTGTTGTTGTTGCATCTAGTTAACATAGTGATTTTCCAAAGGCGTAGTTAGATTATGATACAGATGGAATAATTAATCATATATCGGGGGAAGTCCCGGTCCAAAAGTTGGCTGCCGTATCCGGGGTTGCCAGACTTATGTTGTCAAAATCAGAGAATTTTATCAGAATTTCTTGTGTTGGTTTGTCGTTTTCATTTCATTCGTAGTTTACAGCTTGTTATTTACTTCGTTTTCATTTCATTCGTAGTTTACAGCTTGTTATTTACTGGACATCTTGAAAATTATGTATTTAATCATCAAAATTTTATAACTTCTGCTCTTATTTTTGAGTCGAATGTAATGTCATACAATAAACAACTTATCAACATAATTTTATGCCAGCTACTGGAAAAAAATTACAACGTGGCAACGATGTAAAACATCTGTCATGTTTTGTTATTGCAAACTTATCGTAAATGAACTATATTTACTTTGTCCACGACCACCTAATAATAAGTCAATATTTTACCTCCTAACTAAAGGTATATGGTACCCATATATCAACTGTCGTGAATTATGGTTCATAATACACTGTAGTGTATTATGGTTCATAATTCCCGACTAGAGATGATGGTACAATATGAAATAAACTATTAAATCTGTGTATTTTGTTCAGGAAATTTGTTTCTGACATATATCGTATCTATTAAATATTGTAATTTTTAGTATTGATACTTTTCATAACGATATTTTCTAATATTAAGTATTTCAAAACAATATATTTATAACGGTACGTTGTATTGATACTTTCTACAGTATCGCCCATCTCTATATATGTCAAATTATTTGAAGTAGCTGCCACAACATTCTGAGGTTAGTAATATCGCTACCGACTTTTATTTATTAATAAATAAATTAAGTGTCGTGGACAAAGTATAGTATTCTACTCGCATTTTATGGCCATAATTCACTTGGGTGACTTGCGCCCCTCGCCTGCGGCTCATGACGCAAACGTCACCCATCGTGAATTATGGCTATCATAAATTGCTCGTTTGATAATATACTATTATTCACAAATATATTGTCATAATGTGTTATAAATGGCATGTTATAGCCAGGGAAGTGGTTGTTGATTCTCAGTGAACGGTCTTTGTTCTTTGATTTGATTTTCAAAGTCTCTGTAAAGCGTTGAAGTAGTATTATAATACTATATCTCTAACAATTTTAAGTATTTGTCGTAAAAAAAACATAACATTTTCCGTCTTTGCTTTATATTTTCGGCAACGAAGTTACGTTTAACGATTACGACTGTAATTATATTTCACGTACAAATATGGTGTAACATAAATTTTATATTTCTAATTAAAATCGTCCCCTGGCAAATCCATCAAACCTTTCCACTCCAACCACAACAAACGCTTTCCCCTACTTGTATTTACGGAAAAAGCTTTTGTATCGTTCTATGGATAATGTAGGGACAGCATGGCGTTACTTAAGCCTAAATCTCCCGTGGATATGTAATTCAACAGAAAATGTACCTACATAAACACACATGCGACGAGGCAGAAAGGAAAATGGATATAAAAAACAAATGGCCACAAGAGCTTTGGCATTAATTCCAAAACAAATATTGACGTTTATCCGATATAATGTATGAAACTTTCAGATAAAATAAAGGTTGAGTTGAGAGGCTTTTAATAAAAGGTGCAAGTATACAGGAAATTACAGCAAATGTCAAAATTATTTCCTGCTGAATCCTTGCAAGCTGCAAAACTTGTTAAAAGTGTTATTGTGCTGGCACCTTCTGAATCATAGTTGGTGTAACGCTCCGAGATGCTTCACGAATGCTTTCTTTGAGATTCTTTAAATCATAAAATACTAGAATTGTAAGTCTTACGTTGTCAGCAGTGACTACTGTTTTAGAGGTCATCTGAAGTTTGGCCGCAGGAACTATAAATTTCAGCGGGAATTTTAAACTCAAATTGAGGGAGAGTTTCATAACACAAAATGCAGTTGTTTATTAAAAAATATAAATTGTGACTCATAGTATTCCACAAATCTTGCGCCATCAAGAGTTTGCCAAATATTACAATTCTAGGTTGAACTAGTTTATAATTTAGATGTTCTTAAAGAACGCATTTGTGAAGCATGTCGTAGCGTTACACCAGCTATGATTCAGACGGCCTTCGCAAGTAAGGTTTCAACATGTTATGCAGCTTGCATGGATTCTGCATCAGAAAATAATTTTGAGCACTTGCTGTGCTCGTTTTTTGAATTCCATCAGAGGTATTTTAGTTGAAATTGTTACTTCATGAAATATCAATGCTTTTGTTATTATTAATTGAAAACAGATACCAAGTATGTGCTATCGTTGTATTTCAAATAGCATGACACGCAATTTTCAATGACAATATACAAGAGGTGGTAGCTACCATATGGCTGTCAAATGTGAAGCATTTTTTTATAAGTCATTAGGAAGGTACTTTGATGCTCCATTTTAGCGGTTGTATTTAAAACCAAACCAATTTTCCGTAAAAGTAACTAGATACAGAAACTGAAATATTATTAATTTCGAAAAAATTTTACTGTAGTATAGAATAGAGCAGCAGATTGTTTTTAAGAGCCGTTCTTATGTCTGGAACATTGCACCTCTATTTTCACATTTAGTCCACCCATTTAGTTATCCTTGTAGTGTCGAGCAGGGACAATATGGGTTCATTGAATGTGTCTCGTATATTTTGGAGATTGGCCTCTCGGACAATTGTCCATCTCCTTGATTGCATCACAATCAGATATGTGAATCACAGAGCTTTCATCTGAGATACTTTTATGCAGGTGGTCATTACACCGACCTGACCCGTACTTTTGAACCAACAGTCCATCATTTTCTTCTCTATCCTATTTGTTGTACCACGTTTCGTCTATACGTGCTAGTTTTCTGCAAATATGTATTACCGTGTTCAGTAAACTCTCTGTATGGATGTGACTTTAATTCTGTCAACCGTCATTTGAATTGGTGCTCTTTTTTAGATTCTAGTTACTTATTTACTTTCAAATTATATTTGCTGTTTCTTAATATTCAAATATTAACATCTGCATTTTTTAAAGCATTCTGAACCTTCATTCATTTTATGTAGGATATGGATAATGTAGTTGCATTTTTTACGTCGCACTAAGGTAAGTCTGGTCCTGCTTATGGACTATGTTACCGAGTGCTATTGCCAAGCTTTATTATATATGAAATAAATAAATAATTTCACCTATACACTATGTTATTTATAAGATGCGACATAGGGATTCCTGTTTAAAACTGTCAAACGCTAGGTAACTTTTTTACCAAAAATTATAACAGAGATTTGAAGAGGTCGTTGAAAAATAAGTTCTTGTGCACATTTAATTCTCTTAAATTCGTTCTGGTTCAATAAAAAAATGTATTCTTCTTTTAATTTCTTGGGAAATTAAACCACAATATTTTTGAATTCTTTAT
>CAJUYI010008669.1:0-10735 GCA_910591695.1 Galerucella pusilla
CTATGTATAAAAATATCAGAAAATAAGAAATAGAAAACTAAAAAAAACAAGAAAACCCAGGCCCAAACCCAGTTGATCAAAGTGTAACTATGTATAAAAATATCAGAAAATAAGAAATAGAAAACTAAAAAGAAACCCCAGCCCCAAACCTGGTTGACCAAAGTGTAACTATGTATAAAAATATCAGAAAATAAGAAATAGAAAACTAAAAAAAACAAGAAAACCCAGGCCCAAACACTGTTGATCAAAGTGTAACTATGTATAAGATTATCAGAAAATAAGAAATAGAAAACTAAAAAAAACAGAAAACCCAGGCCCAAACCCGGTTGACCAAAGTATAACTATGAATGAAAATATCAGAAAATAAGAAACAGAAAACTAAAAAAAAAACAAGAAAACCCAGGCCCAAACCCGGTTGATCAAAGTGTAACTATGTATAAAAATATCTCTCGACTCGACCTACCTGCACTTCTTAGCGGCGAAAATACATGTCGGACTATCTACCCTTCTTTGTCAAACAGGTAAAGAAGGATGCTTAGCGCCTAAATTACACCCGCCGATCAACGTATTCAAGAAATCCCGCGATATATATCAATAAAAACACTCACCTATGTCTCCATCTGAAATAATAAGAGATGCCCGGTTGTCTGATAATCGAGTCATAGATCTTGTAAGATTGTCAACTACGCCAGATACTATTCCGCTTTGTGTTGAAATTGCTTCTAAACTAGTAACCAAATCTTGAAGATTATCTCTTGTAGAATTGGCACATTCGTCAATGTCGGGGTGAATATTTACAGCCTGAAAAAATAAGTGGTACAGACGACGGATTAAGGGAGAAAAGGTACTTACTTTAGGATTTCCACCACAATCTTTCGTCGCATAAATAAACTGTAACGCAGATTCAGTTACAGACTTAGCTTGATCCAAGATCTGCTCTTGCTGTTTAGAATTGGTAAGGTTAGATGCAGCTCCAATGGCACTTTCTACTAGTGGCTCGAAATATTGTATCAATTGGTTAATGGCATGACCTATAATGCAAAACATAAAATATCAAGTATTGAAGTACAGTTTTCTTCTTTATAATAAACATACCAATGCTTTCAGCTTCATATTTTGCAGCATGTCGCAACGGTTCTATCGTATCGAAGAGTCCAGCTGCTGATCGTTCAACTTGTTGACTGTACACCGGTAAAGTAGCGGATCTTCTAGACGCGAGCGATTGTGAAACGGCATCCATGTAAGCAGCATCCAGAGTTTTCAAGTGATTGCTAATGATCTGAGCAGCTGCTTCGGATTCGGATTTACCAGGAGCTTCGTTTCTTGAGGAAAAAAAATTCAAAATTATCAAAGATAAAAAACATTTAAACAAAGAGCGGATGTAATTTGGGCGCTAAAAGATTAATACACTTTTTACAACATGTAAACTGGGCGCCAAGACCGACGGGTCATTTTAATCCTATGTGTATTTGGGGCGCTAACCGACTGAAGTAAGAAAATAAGAAATAGAAAACTAAAATAAAAAACAATAAAACCCAGGCACAAACCCGGTGGATCAAAGTGTAACTATGTATTAAAATATCAGAAAATGAGAAATAGAAAACTAAAAAAAAAGAAAACCCAGGCCCAAACCCGGTTGATCAAAGTGTGACTATGTAAAAAATTATCGGCAAATAAGAAATAGAAAACTAAAAAAAAAACAAGAAAACCCAGGCCAAACCCGGTTGATCAAAGTGTAACTATGTATAAAAATATCAGAAAATAAGAAATAGAAATCTAAAAAAAAAAGGAAAGCCCAGGCCCAAGCCCGGTTTATCAAAGTGTAATTAGGTATAAAAATATCAGAAAATAATAAAGAGAAAACTATTGGGTTTTCCAAATATTGGTGGTTAAATTATCAAGATAAGAGTTATTTTATGACTCGACCTACCTGCACTTCTTAGCGCCCAAATTACACCCGCCGCAAACAAATACTTACTTGATGTTAACCACCAGTTGTTTTATAGCATCGGATACGTTCTTGGAACAGCCGGCAAAATGTTGCCACGTAGAGGGATCTTTAGGCATAATTATGAGATTCTTGGTGGCGTTGATAACGGCACACGATGTATCAATCAATTTACGACCACAATCGACAATCGGTTGTTGCGCATGACGAGCTTGAGAGGGTATTTTTGCTGGAATTGTTGAAAATTCACTTGAACTAGCATATACGCAAAGATTGTCTACGGCATCTGAAATAAATGATAAACATTTCATCTCCGTTACATTTAAATGTTATTTAGTTGTACCTAAAAGTGGCCTAGTAGCTTCAGCGCATCTAATTCGATTTTCTTCAGAATAATCCGCATCTAGAGCTTTAATTTCTTTAACCAAAGCAGCTGTACTGTTAGCCACGGCTTTGGCGCTTTGTACAAACTGTCTCTTAGCGACTGGATTTGTTGTTTTCGAACTGGCTATTCTACAAGAGTTACACAATGCACTGGTGTGTTTAGCTATAAGAGTAGCAGCTTCAAGCACTTGTTTTTGCGGACTCGTTGGAGATGAAAGTGCCGCACAACCTTGTTGAATGGCTTGGGAAGCTCTGGCGAATTGAGCTTGATCCACTAAACCTGGACGACCTGCTGTACTCGATGGATCAGATACACCGATCTAAGTAAAAACAAATAATTCAATACACAGTTTGAAAATTGGCACATTAATAATGCTTTTAAAGGAACCTTTAAGCGTAGAAGGTCGTTTGTAGTGTAGTGATCTGTTTCATAACCAAAAATTCACTATTAAAGCTTCCTTTAAGTTAAATGTCCAATTTTTACGATTTTTGAAGCATAAAAGGACTTCTAACAGACAGATGTCTGTTCTAAACACGTTAAAGAATTAAAAATGTTCAAGCCTCCGCAAGTCGAATAGTTAGAGTATGTCAAGACCCTGTCCATTTCAGCAACAAACATATTTACATGTATCATAATCCATTGGAAATGGAAGAAGCCGCGAACCACTTTTATTCCATTTCCCAAAAGTAATTGGCGCGATTGATTGCACCTTAATAAAAATCCAATCTCCTGGAGGTGAGGATGCAGAAATTTTTCGTGCCGGAAAGGATTTTTTTGCATTAAACGTGCAAACAGTTTGTGATGCAAAATTGAGAACTCGCAACATAGTGGCAAGGTGTGTTGGTTCTGTTCACCACCAAACAATTTTTAACAGCAGTTCGTTGAAAAGACAATTTGAACGTGGATCCTATGGAAGATATTTATTGGTTGGGAAAAATATTTAATGACAAAATTGCAAGTAACAAACACTCCAGCTGAAAATCTGTTCAACGAATCTATAATAAGAACCAGGAATGATGTGAAACGACAATATGGAGTGTGGAAAAGACGGTTTCCCATTCTTTCTTTAGGAATCCGTTTAAATGCTGATAAAACTATAACTATAATTGTTGTTTCTGCAGTTTTACATAATTTAGCTATAGCAATGAATGAAGAAATTACTGAAGACTGGTTTAACGATATTAATTTAGACGTGGCTGATAACGCTCAAGTGCCGCACAATTTGGAAAATGATGGACGAAAATTTAGGCAGCTGCTAGTGTATGAACATTTTAATAAATTAGTTTAAAAATATGTAGGTACTCCTAGGCATTTAATAAAATTATGATGTCATGTAAAATTTAAAATAATTTATTTAAAGAAATATTTACTAACTAATTAGAGCTATAACTGCTGTTTGCACCGGTTGTAGTTATCTTTTGGCTTTAGTAACTCATGATTAACTTTAACCATTGATTAAAAGTGAAGTGTTTTGCACCATTTGTGGTTAAGGTACTGGTTAGTAAATTATTTGTTAGGTGCAAGTTGGTATCTGGACATTTAGGAATAATTTGAAAAACAGCAATTTTGTTGGTAATAGTGGTGTCAAATATGACAACTATTAGATATTTATATTTGTAAAATTACCCAAACAAAAGGTAGGAGTTTTCAAAATGAGCGGAATGAGGAAAAGATCAACAACCTTCTTTTTTCCAAGTGAGAAAATAATGTGCTTGAATTTAATAAGAAAGTACCTACAAGCACATAATAGAATGCAAGGAAACAGTACGTGAACTCTTTAACAGGAAGGAAATTTCTTTCTATGCTAGGAACACAGAACAGTCTAACCCACAAAACAGTCTAATGGTTGGACTGTTTTGTGGGTTAGACTGTTTTGTGTTCCTAGCATAGAAAGAAATTTCCTTTCTATTCTGTTACAGAGTTCACGTGCAGGTGCGTTAAGCTGGAAGGATAAGGGACAGGCCTGGACAAAGATTGAGGGGGAGTTTAATGCTCAATCAGATAGTTACAGATCTGTAGATGTTTTAAAAGGATTTTACACAAATAAAAAGAAAGAAATCTTTTTCTAAAAGTTGTTGCGTATAAGTAATTTTCCCTCTGAAATCTTCCAAGATTTCCAGCTCATCTTCATCTTCTTCAAAATCCATTAAATCCATATTTTATTGAAATAGGAATTTATCTCGCAAATTCGCCAAGTACTTCAGTCATATTGACATAACTTTAATTAATAATTATGTATCTTAAACCCTACCTTATCTGTGGATTAGATTTAACTATTAATTATAGCGTTAACTCAAGAATAAATTTCATGGTGCAAAGAACATTTTAATTTAACTAGTAATTGAAACTTAACCACAACTTAACTAAGACCGGTGCAAATGGCTGTAAATTAATATAATCAATGGGAACTCAAATCCTTTTCCGCTTCCATAATTTCTAAATCTAATAATCTCATCTTTTTTTTGTGTTCTACATCACGCATTGTTGTTTATTACTTACCGTTATAAATGTCAACAATGAAAATACGGCAAGTGTTGTACTCAATTCAAACCACCAAATAACCAAAAAGTAAACACAAATTCTGTAAAAAATCCGTCAAATTGATGAGGAACCTGACATGCAGTGAAGCCAACACAGTATATTCAAGCCTAAATGGCGATTTTATCATGAGGACGCGTCCATACATTAAGGAGCTGACCCTAGTTTTAAGAGAACCTTTAAGCTAAAAGACCCTTTAGATGCCCATTTAAGCAATGATTATGAAACTGGCCCTAAACTTACCAAATATGCAGCTTGCGCAGACGTTTCGATCATGGAACAAATAGCACTGCTGTAATTTTTGACGTGCTCCGTAAACTTTTCGTGCTCCGATGACTTGGCGCTCGTCGTAATACCCGTCAAACCTTCACCCAATATCTTGCTTTTCTCGATAACAGTATCGAGAGTTTCGTAATAAGAAGAATCGTTGATGGGTTCTGTGGGATTGTCAAGCAAGTACTTCATGGCTTTCATTTGTCGAATTGCATTGTCACATTCGTTTTGACCGGGAGCGGCTGACGTACATATATTGACTAAATGGTTGATACTGTCGGTAACAGCGCGAGCTGCAGCTGCTAGTTGATTTTTGCCGTTGGGAAGATTTGGATCGGCGGATAACGTTTTAGCGGTCGTTAAAAGCATGCTTGAAGACGTCGAAACGGTTTTTAATGAGTGTACCATTTCACCTGAAAAACTTATTTATAAGCACAAACATTATCAATTAAGTTTACATTTACCTCTAACTGAAGTATCTACAGTTTGTCCTGCCATTTCCATAGTAACGCCAAGTAGATCATGATAAGCAGCTGCAAAATCTTTAGACGTCGAAGCTAATTGAATGGGACTGTAAACAGATTCGACGACACTAGAACTAGCTTCGTTCAAATTAGCTGCAGCCGTGTTCAATTCGTGCTGTAATTCACCGTAACTCTTTTTCGTGTGCGGTAAGTTGGTTGTTTTTACAGATGAAGACCATTCTAAAATAAATCGAATGATATTGCATACGCAATATATAAAATACAACAAACTTACCAATAATATTAGTAATGGAAGTATCTACATCTTTCTGTCCCGGCAAACAACTAACAGAAGCATTCAAAGCTTGAGACATATCCTTGGCAGCTTTTTGTAGACCCGGTGTAATTCCGACAGTTGTCAAACTCTTTTGAGCTTCACTAACGAGTTTTGAAGATACACTGAGAACATCTTGTCCAGAGTTGATGATTCTCTTTTGAACGTCGGGATTATCGGATGTGGCGGCAACCATACGAATGGCGTGAGTTAGATTCTTGAGGCTGTGAGCTGTATCTCTAGCAGCTTGAGATGTGTACATTTCGTTACCTTGAGTTGCAGCACTTAATAGTTGCGCAACACCTGAAAAACAATTATTTAACAACCAAATTTAGTAACCAAATAAATAAGCACTTACCTTGGTTAACTAGTTTAGTGCTGGCAGCTAATTGCAGAGCTCCACGTTCGGGTGAGTCATTAGGTAACGGTTTCAACTTGTATGCATCCACAGCCCTTTCGAATTCATTGAGTTCTTCTTGAAGATCGGCTATTAATTGTTGAGCGGCATCCATACCTAGACCTTGACATGCTGGTTTCGCTCTACTAATCGCACTATGTAACTCGCTTATTTCGGTATTGAATTTTTGAGTCGTACTGGATAGTTGTTCACGAGCTGAGTGTTCTGTTAAAGTTGGTACTGCAGATCTAAAAATAAAAAAAATACTAATTGTTCCAAAATTCATTTTTCTCACTGAAATAGTATATTATGCAATGAGCACAAAATGATGCCCTTTTTGCACGAGTATGAAATTGAAAAGCACATAAGAAGACTAAATAATGCACAAATCAACTCGAATATGCTCTAAAACGAAAGTTAGGATGCAAATGGGCCATGTTCCATTCTATTTCAGTCAAATACAGACCAAAACTCGAAAGAACGCTGAAAACAATCTAAAACGATAGGAAAACACGAAATTCGACCTTATTCCATCCAAATACTCTCGATTTCACGTAAATACTGCCCGAAACGGTCACCGATTTTCGGAATAAGTCAGATAGTTATCAAATCCACTTGAAACGCACACAAGAAGACTAAATAATGCACAAATCAACTTCGAATATGCTTTAAAACGAAAGTTAGGATGCAAATGGGCCATTTTCTATTCTATTTCAGTCAAATATAGACCAAAACTCGAGAGAACGCTGAAAACAATCTAAAACGATAGGAAAACACACAACTCGACCTTATTTCATCCAAATACTCCCAATTTTACGTAAATACCGCCCGAAACGGTCACCGATTATCGGAATAAATCAGAAAACACTCAAATCCACTTGAAAAGCACATAAGAAGACTAAATAATGCACAAATCAACTCGGATATGCTCTAAAAAAAAACAAGAGTTAGGATGCAAATGGGACATGTTCCATTCTATTTCAGTCAAATATAGACCAAATATAGAGATCGCGCGTGTTTTAAAGACCTTAATATCCACTTATACTTCAATATACTATTTACTCACTGAGAAGATTGTATGAACTGAGTGGCTGGATGTAAAAATACTTCTGCTATGTACATCAATTCGACTTGACTTGTTGTATCTTCTGCGTTTTGTGAATTAGCTTTGATCGATTCAATCAATAATGGAATAGTTTCTGCCAATTCCATAGTATCCTGAGTTAAAGTTTCTCTAGTTACAACATTGGTATTGTAAGGTTGGCTAGCTTGTGCGGCAGTTATGCATTGAGTAGCTGAAGCGGCTGCTTTTCGGGCGCAAATTTGTACTCTATCAACCTATAAAAACAAAAATAAAATATCATGATTACTACGTTGTTTAACGATTTCTTACCAATTTAGCTCGAAGTGCTGGAGTGGTTGCAGCAACAGCTGTGACATCCCGGAGATCTTCTGCGGTTTTTCTTAATTGGTCTTGATAAACTACTTCGTGTGGATTGCTAGCGCATTGACGAGCTGCTTCAACCATTTTAGCGGTTGCATCTGCCAAGGTTTTGGCAGCACCTAACAATCGACGTTGTATATCGGAATCGGGCAGTTTTTCAGCTTCACCTGGAATTATAAGAAGATTTGTGGTTACAAAAATTGACCACGCAATTTAATATAATACTCACCCTTTATACTTTGGATTAATTGTGCGGTGGCTTGTCCTAAACGTCGAGCTTGACGTACCATTTCGTTAGCATCTCCGGATGCTGCTGATAGTTTGTCAGTGGCTGTGTATATTTCTTCGACGCTATGTTCTTGAACAGTTTCTCTGACGCGTTCTCGACTCGCTAGAAAGGAAGAAAAATGGTTAGCGGACAAAAAAAGTAATATCAATATTATTCTTTACCTAATCTCATGTGATTTAACAAATCATTCAAAGTTCGTGTGACTTCTGCAGCCGCGGTTTTAAGTTGGATATTCAAATCTTCGTTCGGACATGATTCATTGCAGACAGCTACTAAATTTTCAACTGCTCTGGCAACCTGCAAGTTATAATTATCTACGCTTTTACACAAGTCGATCAAACAGATGTCCAAGATAATACTTTGATACTATAATAATGGGCGGCCTCAAATTGGACGCTAACTACCAGTAGCCCAGAAGAGACACTCTTAAAATGGACGCTGCCGGAAGGATTATGTCCTTCAAGGATTAAGCTTATATTTGATCAACCGGGTTAGGGCCTGGGTTTTCTTGTCTTTTTTTAGTTTTCTATTTCTTATTTTCTGATATTTTTATACAAAATAATACAGGTAGAAGGATTAGTAGAGGTACCTAGCGTCGAATTTAAGGGTTTCCAAGCAGGTACATAAAGTGAGAAAAAGGTTAAGTGAAATTTTAGCGTCGAATTTATGCACGCCCATAATAATAATAAGTAGGTAAGGTGCGACACTGAAAAGAGATTGGCGCATAGATTAATCACGTGTCTATACTGTTCACTATCCACCTCACCTCAACCTCTCAGCTTTATAGAAAAAAAATAGCATAAACTCTGATGGGTTTATGGAGAGCTTCTAGCATTCGATCTTGTAACTTACCTCTCTAACAGCTGTAGTCAACTGTTCTTGACAGGCTGGCGAATGTATGGTGGGTGCGACAACTTTAGCGCATGCGACTAACTGAGATGTGGCCAAAGCACATTGGGTCGCGGCACCTGCAATAAATAATCGTTAATAAATCTAGAGAATATATAAAAATGGGATATTTTTACCGATAACTCTATTTTGTGTTTGTTGATCCTCGCAAGTGGAAGCGATGTTTTTAGCTCTAAGTACAAGGGCAGCGGTAGTATTGGCAACAGCTTTGGCTAAAGATAACAGCATATCTTGTAATTCCTTATTTTCAACTGTATCTTCTCCAATAGTTGCAAGGACTTGAGTACTGGCTTCGCCGACTCTGGAAGCTGCGTTAAGTAGATTCTGTCTCGGCTGTGAAATATTTTATATATTAAATATATTTTTCAAATTAAATATGAAAATGTATTACTTCTTTGGATTCTGGTTCGGCGGCCTTCAGTAGATCGCTAAAAGCGAAACAAAGTTTTCTTGTGGCATCCAATAATTTTTCTCCCATACTTCCGTCATCCATGAGAGCGGCGATCATTTTGACATCTTTGGTCATTTCGGGTAGGTTGCTTCCTATTGTTGTTATTGCAGCTCCCACCGCATTATGATCCACCTAGGACAAAAAATAAAATTGCTACATGAATAAACTCCTATATATACATTTAATATGTTACCTCATCTTGAGGTCCTGATGTTAAGGTGACTACTTGAGCGGTAGCAGCATTCATAGCTGCAATCTGTGATCCTACAATTTGTTTCTTCGTATCTAAAGTAACTTGTTTCCATTTTTTGGCGGCTGGATCGGTTCCCAGTTCTGGAATATTTACTTTAGCTTCAAGTTCGATTTCTGATTCTTTGATTCTTGATTGTGTCGCAGATATTGTAGACAGAAGAGCTCGTTGAGGTTCTGACGTTACTAATGTTATTTTCGTTTGCTGGATATTTGTTGTCTAAAACAGTTTGTACCATGTTTAATTCAAATCATTTAGACTTTGTGTATAATTATTAGTTTCTAGTTAGTCTTAAGCGATCTTTATAAGTTCATTTACGATAAGTTTCCAATTTTGACATTTGTAGTAACAATTGCAGCCACTGAACAAAATATAAATATCCAAAGTGGAAATGGAATAATTAATCATATAAAGGGGGAAGTTACGGTCCAAAAGTTGGCTGCCGTGTCCGGGGTTGCCAAACTTATTTTGTCAAAATCAGACAATTTTATCAGAATTTCTTGTGTTGGTTTCTCGTTTTCATTCGCCTTTTATAGTTTGTTATTTACTGTGCAAGATATAATCTGCTATTTTCATAACTATTTAAAAGAGAGTATCGACTATCGAACACTGCGTCGCAATGTCTTTATCAAGTGGTTGTAAGGAGATGGTAGCATTTTTTGAGAGGTAACGAGATAACGGTGGACCGCTAATTCCTATTACTTCTGTGATGAAGTTTTTAATAAATACATTGGTACTTAATAGGTACTGCAATAACGATGCAATTCAAGATGTGCATGAAGATATCATTTACAGTTAAACTTATGGTTTCAATCTTGGACATCTTGGAATTTATGTATTTGCTCAACCAAGTTTTATAATTTCTGCTCTTATTTTTGAGTTGAATGTAATCTTATACAATAAACAACTCATCAACATAATTTTATGCCCACTGCTGGAAAAAAATTACAACGTGGCAACGATGTAAAGCATCTGTCATGTTTTGTTATTGCAAACTTATCGTAAATGAACTATAGTCTATATAGAAAGGACAAGGAGTAATAAATCATTCAT
>CAJUYI010008670.1:0-10733 GCA_910591695.1 Galerucella pusilla
CTGCCATACCAATACATTTCAAAATTCTTGCCAATCTCCATTTTTTTTTTTGGTTTGGGGGGATACCAATCAAGATCTGGCATGGTCATATTCTTAAAATTAGTTATAATATTTAGGATAAACTATTACTTAACTTGGTAGTAATACTTAATGCTGAACATAAAACAAGTGAGATAATATACATTTTTTTACAAAAGTATAACTCTTCGATGTCTTTGGGTGCCAAAAGTTGCTATAGATTGTCCACATATTACAATTATATCTCCCCCAGAACAATTTCCTGCGCTTCCGTACTGCAGCAGAACTTTACAGTATAAAACTGTCAAATCATAGAAGATAGTGATTACGATATTTTTAGCATGAATGCTAGAATTTCTGGATCTACTCACGATTCAACAGGCTACAAATGTACTGGTTACAATGGAAAACTTATACCTACAGGAATCAAACCACAATAATGTTTTTTATTTTTTATTTCGACGTTTCGGTAGCGTTCCAGCTACCGTCGTCAAGATTAACTAGTAATAAAATTAATAAAATAATTTTTGGTCCCTATATATCTGACACACAAAAAATATGACAACTAGACAATATTTTTTCGTTGTGTCAGATAGAGACCAAAAATTATTTTATTAATTTTAATACTAGTTAATCTTGACAACGGTAGCTGGAACGCTACCGAAACGTCGAAATAAAAAATAAAAAACATTATTGTGGTTTGATTCCCAAAAAAATAAGGGTTCTAATATTTTTTCTTATCGGCTACTCTGGATATCCTCTCCAACCTTTCCTTTTAACTTCATTTGAAGATCAAAACGAAGACATTCCAGAGAGTAATTATACCATTTTCCAAAAGCCAAGAATACTGTTTATAAAGTAAACGTAATACTAAAGTTGAGCCTTAAATATTTATTAAAGCTATGATCCGAGTCAATTCAATTTTGTAGTTAGATTCTTCCAAACATTATTTAATTTGGATAAATCCGCGGGGTTTACTTTTCCTCCTAATAGCAGCCCATTCTCTTCTAAAAGGCAGTCATCTAAAGCAGAAGCATTCCAACAACTAATAGTTATTTATGTACCAAGGCAGTAAAGTGATTCTTTATCGGACGAGTCTGAAATTATAAGACGAGCGAGAGAAGCGAGCGAGGCGAATAACAGGCGAGTCCGATAAAGACACTTTACTGACGTGGTGCATACAAAATTTTATCGCCAACTGCTCAGAATTCAGATTATGAAAAACTGAGGTATATTTATTCTGTCAAAGTAAACAGCAAATATAGAACAAATCTACTTATTATTTGTTATATTTGAATTGAGGGTACACCCTAAAGCATTATAAAAATTAATTCCTGAAGCTAGATTTGCGCTCGTACGAAAAGTGACGCTTTGCGCACTAGTTGTACAAACTACTATTTCATCACCAGTTAGTTACGAAAAGTAAGACGTTTCATAACGTCAACAAGCTTTGTAAAGTGTCACTTTATATGTCAAAATTAGAAAAAATACTTTTAAATCAAATTTTAGCTTTATTTTTCCTTCCAAATTTCAAATCATACGACAATATTTTTCTATGGAAATTCCATGTTGGTAAAGAACGAAAAAAAAACAATACACAAGAACAGGAAGTGATCTTGAAATGATCAAAATCAGATCAATGCAAATTAGAATGAATAACACATACACCTATGTTGGTAATTCAACATAAAAATTTCTCTTTTCAAAACCACACACACACACACACACATATAAATACATTTTCACCTTGTGTTGACAAATATTAATAAAAATTTTTATCCGTATTTAAATTTGAAGCAAAATTCTCAGAAGAGAACTGTTACAAAATAGATTTCATCAACAAACTCCATTCATTTTATTATGAACCTGATCTTATTTTAGTCACGAATACATTCAACGAATAAAAAGTGAACATTAAAAACTTGTTTTAACTGTTTGTCATATTTTTTTCTTGTCAACTTATTATTAAACAAATATTTGAATGAAAAACATCGGGATTTACGTATAGAGATGTTTTGTCGCTTTCGGTTACTAGCTTCAGAGTGACTTCTAGAGTGAGTTGCAAATTGAAGACGGTTTACATGCATGTATTTTGGAGTGACATTCACTGAGACCTAAAAGATCTATTGTGCCCCCTTACTTCTACTCATTTTCTGAGGAGAGTCTCAGAAACTAGTTATAGTTCCTTTAGTCCTATCTCCCGGAGGAATTTTAGGATATCTGCAGGCTTCAACTTAGGTAAATGTTCCTCTTCTATCCAGTAATATCCAAGGTGCTGTGCTCTAGGATTCTGAAGTACTGTGCAGTGGGGAAGTATGTGGATGGAGGTTCCTTCTTCCATGCCACAAAATCTGCATTCTTCTTCCACCACTATTTTGAGCTTTTTCAGGTGCCCATACAGGCGACAATGTCCCGTTAGGATCCCTGTTAAAACTCTTAGCGCAGTTTTACTGTGACTTATGCATTCATTTGATCTCAACAGGTTGTAGTCACCCAGAAAAGTCTTTGATTGTATAAGCCCTACTAGATCTTTCCAATGGTCGGATCTTCTCTTTTTCTCGGCTTTACTTATTTCTTCCAATATTACATTGGGGCTGATTCCGCCAAAGGGTTCAGGCCCCCAGAAAGGTATTTCCGTCCTCCTCTTTGCTAGTTCATCTGCTATTTCATTTCCTTCTATTCCAGTGTGTCCTGGAATCCATAGTAAGGTGACTATATCAATATTGAACTGGGCGCACTTTCTTATGGCGTGGATTTCCGCTTGAAAGATACTTGGGTTTTTTCCCAAGCTTTCAGAGTGTTTGGTTCCTGGCCCGAACACTCCTATCCCAGTTCCTTCTATTGCTTTTGAGCTGTCTGTGTACCATTGAATGGCATTCTTTCTAAGTCTGGAAATGGTATTTGGATCCTATTCCTTCTTGTTGCTTAATTCCGTATTGAATTTCTTTGAAAAGTTATACTTTTTCATCATACCGTCTTGTGGCATGTCCCAGTATAAGAAGTGAGGAGGTGTTTTTTTCAATGATTCCCTCTCTACTTAGTCTGTTCTGTTTCTTGTTCTTTCTGCAACGCTTTCCACCACCATATGTAGAGGGGTGAGATTGAGAATCCCTTCCATGACTGCCGTTGGGATGTTCTCATTGCTCCTGTAATGCATATACAGGCTAGTCTTTGAATTTCGGAGAGGATTTACCGATTACAGAATTATGTTGCATAAGTTTTTGTTGAACTACTATCCGAACTACGAATTCCCAAAATATTTGAATTTGTCCATTATTGACCTAGGTTAAAAATACAAAAATTATTAACCACTAATAGAAAATTTCATCCTCTCAGTTGGCTAGAAGAAGCAATAATTGTCAGCTTCACAGCTAGTTGTAGAAAAATAGAATTATTTTGTAGTAGATGAGGTAAAAATCAGTGTAACGACGCATCAAACTTCAAAATCCAGCGATCCCTTTGTTAGTTGTAGTGCTCTGAAATTTCATATGCTTGCTCTAGGAAGGTAAAAAGTTGAAAGTAAACACAAATATTTGAAAAGGATGTGTTCTCTTCCGAAATAAATCAAAAGGATTTTCTCTATACCAAACTCAATCCTACAGATCTTGAATAAAGATTATAGTTTCCTTGAAATAGATAAAGTGTTGAAAATTTAAAATAAATTACAAAAATTTTATAAGGATGTGGTTTTCCCCGAAATGAATCGGAAGCATTTTCTTTATCCCAAATTCAATCCTACAGATCTTGAAAAGTTGTTCCGAAATAGATCAAGGGACTTTTCTCAAAATTTTTAAAATTTCAACTCGAGGTCTAAACTGAAATTTGTCTCGCACCTCATTTCTGTGGATTATGGTTCTCTTGAGTTAAGGTGTAACAAACTTGTGGACAAAAATTTGACAAAAGTGTGATTCTTTTCGAAATTGACAGGAGAAAAGTGAATACCTAGTTTGTTTCACAGTAGGTACATACCTGTATATTATGGTTTTCTTAAGATAGAGTGCTGAAGAATCAAAATTATAACAAAAATGTGACCTTTTCCTAATTTCCGGAATAATTAAATGGATTTTCCCAAAATGATTTAAATTTTAACTAAAATTTTTATCTGTAGATTTTCTTATGGTAAGGTGTCAAAAAATGGAAATAACACACAAAAATTCAACAAAAGAGGCGATTTTTTCTAAGTTAGTTCGGAGTATTCCCCCAAAATATTACATTTGCTCAAAGTCTAAGCTAAATATAGTAGGTACATATATCTAGATAATGGTTTCCATAAGAAAATATGTTAGAGACTTGGTATTATACATTTAAACTTGATAGAAATGTGATTTTTTCCGGAAGATATTGAAGGAATTTTCCCAAAATTTCCTCAAAATCTTAAGCTCCAAACTAAAAATTTTCTAAAATTGGGCTCTAAACTGAACTAAAATTCATCACAGATCAAAAATCTGTAGTAATCTCGGGATAGGGTACTAAAAAGAAAAAACTAGACCAAAAATATAATTCATAAAATATATAATTTTATAAATAATATTAAAAAACAAACTTGAATAGGTATTTTCTGGAATTTGACATGTCATTTTGAAGCTATAATAGTTATTTACGTAATTAGTGGGATATGGACATTATTAACGCACGCATGTGAAGTTTGCACGACGAGGCCGTAGGCCGAGTCGTGTAATCACGTGAGTGCGTCAATAATTCCTATCACACGTGTTACGTACAAAATTTTATCTACAACTGTTTATTAGTATTATTAACAGTTCCTTTATTATAAAATTGAAAAAAAATTTCAATACAACTTATTTTTAATAATATTTACTGCAAACATAAGGTACTCTGTATCATATTTTGTGACCATAGCAACAAAGACAAACAAGGCTGTGGAAATAGAATAAATCAGTTATGTCATCAAATTTTCAAAGTTGAAATTGAAAATGCAGCTTCCAGTGTTATTTTGAATATTTAATTGTGGTATTGATATGTTTCTAGATTCTTATTATCGCACTAGTGCGGTAATGTATTCAAAAAGCAGCAAGAGCGGTAATATACGTCATTATGACACTGAAAATAGTGTCAAAACGTACCCGTTACATGACAGTTGTAGATAAACTTCTTAAGAATTATATTTGCTGTATATTTCTTAGAATTTCACACTCGGTAGTCCCGGAGATAAAAAAGGGAACGGTCAATTTTATTATATTTTCCTAAAAAGCTTGGAAGCTATATACAGATTGCGAAAATTCTTTCCGCGACATACGATTTACACAGGTACGACAAGGAAAATATGAGAAAAGCTACTTGAAAGAGAGAGAAGAATAATTGTGGGCAGTCAGCATTGGTCGTGTGTTCAGTTCTAGCTACCAATCTGATATGAAAGCAGCGTTTCCATTTTAGAATGTTTGGTACTTTCTAAGGAATAAATAACTTATTTTGGATAATTACATTTGACAACAGCGGTTAAAATAGGGGGCACTGAACACACAACCATCGCTGACTGTGTCCAATTATTCTCCTCTCTCTTTCAAGTAGTTTTTCGTATTTTGTCGTACTTGTGTACTAATCGTATGTCGCCAATAGACTTTTCGCAATCTGTATATTAAAAAATTATTGAAATGTATATTGGAAACCTTCACAACAAGCCTTTTTATTGAATATTTAGCAGTTCACAAAATTGTATTCCAATCTCGAGACTGCCGTCAAAAGAGACAACCTAAATTAGAACGCACTGAGCGAAAATTTCTTTGTCAATCCAATATTTAGTTTTAACCAAAAATGTATTATGTTCTTGAAGCAGTGTAGAGTTTGGAGGTTATGTATACGATAACTCATTATTGTTATTAGAACCGCTTGAATGACTAATGACAGAAGGAACTGGATTGAGGTCATAATAATAAAATGCATTTTTCTTTTCCGCATACTTTATCAATTGTGTTAGACTTTTACCTTACAGGGTCAATATCTGATGATTGCTTTCTGCGTATTAACCCGTGTATGTGGGAAATGTATTTTATTGTTTTAATATTGCAAAAGATACTGAATTTAACATACAAAAACTCTCAATTTCACACGAAAACCTGAAATAACACACATAAACAACCGAGATCACTATATTACAACCAATAAAGCATGAATACCAACAGCAACTCACAAGAACAAGAAAATGAAACATAATAAAACTTAAATAGCAGATAGAAACATTCAAATAATTGCATACGATAACACAAGAACACTAAATTACAAAAAAATGTTTTTTTTATTTTATATTCATGATTTGGACCTTTTTCAAACCTAAGAAAAAATTTCTAGACCAACCGGTATATATAGAGATTAAGTTTCAACGTTTCAGTCATGCATCACTATGAACGCCTTTTTCTATCAGGAATACATTCACTTGAATGAAAACAAAAAATTAATTTTTCGATATTTTTTCCATTTTTCGTAGTTACAGTTTTAATCAATTTAGCAAATGTATCACATAATTTCGTATTACACTGTATTCCTTCACCTCAGGGTACTGACCTCCTCACTTAAGAGACCCACAATAAAAACAATTCTTCTATTAGAACAAGAAGCCGATAATTACCCAATTAATGGATATATTTTTAGACGTTGTCTAATAAACACTTAATAAAAAAAATAATAAGTTAGTGTTCAGTTCTATTTATACTTGATTGGATATCTTCAATTTTTTTTTATATCAAAACTATAATACCTAATTTTAAATCAATGGACTTGAATTTTGGCAATAAAAAGGTGGAACTAGCCTAGAAATGTGATTCAAAAGCTGTTTTTTTAAATATTTCTGATAATAATAGACATGTTTACTATAATCGAATTTGACATAATAAAAATTCACAAAAACAAAAAAGTTATTGTGTAAACACGAATTAAAAATGATAAAATCAGAGATTCTAGAAAATCTTCTCTGAACGAGATTGTATATACAGATTGCGAAAATTATTTTTGAGCCATGCGATTTACACAAATGTGACAAGGAAAATATGAGAAAAACAATTTAAAGAGAGAGAAGAATAATTGTTCCCAGACAGCTGTTGCCAATTATATTTATCTGTAAAAGTTATTCCCAATTTTTGTGGGCAACAATGTTAAATACCAATAATTATTAAATCGAAAGCAGTGTATAGATTTTATTTATTGCAGATTGTAATTTGTCCATTTATTTTCTTGATCTAACTTATTTTTCAAAAGTCAATAATATTACCAATCTCAAATTTCTCCCAATAAATACGGCTTTATCCCGTATTAAATTGAAAGTTGAATGCAAAATAAGATAATTATTCCTTAGAAAGTACCAAACATTTTAAACTGGCAACGCTGCTTTCATATCAGATTGGTAGCTGGAACTGAAAACACGCCCCTACGCGCGATATGCATAAACAGGTTGTCCGTCGTAGGGATATGTAAAAAAATATACCAGTCGTCTTTTTGAGTGAGCGAATTTTCATTTAGAAATAAAATAAACATTTACGTACTTAGTGTTTGGTTCTGCAAACAGAATGATGGAAAGGTAACATACGTGGAAAAATGTATAAACAATACTATGCACTTTATAAATGGCTGAAAAATTACTATTACCTCTGCTCTGTCTTTATGGGAAACCTTAAAATGCAGAAATTATTCATTTCTTTTAACAAGGAACCTTAATCAGGATTGCATTGAAAAATTTGTTGGTCTTTTAAGAAATTGTTGCGGAAACTCGAGAAATCCAACCCCAATTCAATTTTGTAGGACATTCAAGAAATTATTTTGTCTAAAATATTTTAATGAGGTTGAAGGTGCCAATTGTATTAAATATATTAATACAGTTTTGCTCAATGTAACTCCTGATATTCTAGAAGAATATAAAAATATCGATGTACCTATATTGGCAAATAATAGCTCTTTAACAGTTTTCACATGCGACTATAGAAATCTTTCAAGTACGGATGGCAATGCTATAGTTTACATTTCTGGCTATCTATTGACGAAATGTTTGCTGCAACACTCTTGTAGTGCTTACACAAAGTATAATGATGAAAAGACATTACCAAAAGAAGCTGCTGTATTTTTAGAGCATGAAGCATATTCGACTTCTAAAAACTATGTACCTCCTAGTAATATTGTAGAATATGTTAAACCATTAGAAATAATCTTGTATTGAAAACTATTGAACATCAGATTGACAATCAATTTTTTGATATCTACAAAGTAAAAAATTATCTTATCAAATACTCCTCGGGTCTTGATAAATACTCAAAATTTTGTCGTAGAGAATCCTTATACGGTCTTATTAATAAACACGGAGTAACCTAAGACTAACTTTATTCTATGCTTAAACCATTATTTTGACAGATACGCTATTAATAAACGCATTTTATACAGGGAATAGGCTACTCCGAGGTTATTCTGGGACTAACTTTGGTAGTAATTTTAATCTAAGGAATTAGGTAGTTTAAGCTCGGAATAACCTTCGACTAAATATAATTTTAGTTTTGTTGAACTGTCAATTGTGGTATAAATATGTTGTCATATCGTAATTCGAAATTCAGTTTGTCGTTTTTGTATTATCAGTTCATATTATTATTCAGTTTATTATTATTAATTATGCATATTTACTAAGTATTTGTGTTGGTTCAGTGAGTAGTAATTATTTTGCGATGGAAGGAAGATATTATTATTCGGATGATTTGAGAATGATGGAAGGATTGGAAGGAGCAGAGAATATTCGTCCGATCAGAAAAATTAAATGTTATAAAATTCGGGCTAATCCCTCAAAAACATTGTTATAAGAGGAATTTGCAGCTATCAAATCAAAAATAAATATAACTTTTTTATCATTTCCTATTTAATTTTTCCTTTTCTTTTTGTTGCACAAATTTTTCATGTACTTGCGTGGCATAGTAATCTGGAGTTCCACCTCAGCACGCCTTTTTTTGATTTCTTCAATTTGCAAGTGAATTTCATGCAAAATTCGGAAATACTACTTTTAACATAAAATACAAACTGAGAGATGATAATAATGAGATGACTTGCTATTTCTGAAATTAATGAACGAGCACTGACACATGTCACAATAAAAAACAGAACAGATGTCACCATAACGTCACGTTACTGGTCAATTCCTACCATATAACTGTGAATCTTCCTTAAGTCATGTCCTAATCCAGTAATAAGGATAGAGTAACTATTACCTCCTTAGTCGGAATTTACTAATAGCAATTGTATTACTCCTTTAAGCCGACGCTAGTCTCAGAGTAACTAGTCTCTGACTAATCTAAGAGTAAGGGCGGAGTAAGAAGTTTTTATTAATAAGACAGTAAGTGTTTTGCTCAAAGATAATAGCAGCATCAAGCAGCACGCTTTCAGCATTCTCTATGACAAAATTATCTCGGTATTATCAAGACCCTAGGAGTATTACTACTGATAATATAATGAACAAAACACATAAATTTAAAAAGTAACTAAGGAAGGTACAACAATTATACCCGAAAAATAGACAAATATTCACATAAAACACATATTATTATTATAGAATTATTTTGTGTAAAACTCACAATTAGATCAGTCCCCTCTGCCAAAGCAGCTTATTGGTTTTTTTCTTTCAACCGTTTGTTTTGGTAGGGGGTACACATAAAACAATTCTTGTGTCCCCCTTTTTCAAGTAGTGCTGTCCATATGAACCTTGTCGTACTTGTGAGAATCGTATCAAACCCTTTCGCAAGCTGTATAATGCCAAGGTTTACAGTTTTTTGAAAGTGGATTATGATCTCACTCGTATATATTTCGAAAAAAAAAACGTATATCTCGCGATTAAATCTGTATCAATATGTATCTTAGCCAAAAGTTTGCTTAGTACTTACCGTGGGATTTTTAAATTTTGACCCCAACAAAGTTTATGCAACAGTTTTTGTTTTAATGAGACCGACGTGAAGTAACAACGTTGAGAAATAGATAATAAAAGTTTCTCAAAATAATTTTGTTCATTGAAAACTTTAATACATAAATTAAGCACAATAGATATGAATCTAGTTATAAAATTCCAATTAAAATTATACATTTTCTCAAATAACTTCAAAACTATGTATTTTAAAATGATAAAAAATATATATTTGATACCCTCTTAACAAACTCTTTCAATTGATATGTCACACGATATAGTTGGCAATCATTTTTTTTCAAATTTGTCACTACAAAAGGTACTTTCTTTTATTTAAAATTTATTTATTTACGTTACAAATCCCTGTTTTTACAAAATTTCAACCCAATAAGCATTTTTATGAAAATTCCAGTAGAAAAGGGATGGCCATCATACAGGGTGTCAATTTTAAAATTTAGAGCGGGCTATACCTCGTGAACGGAAAGAGATATCAAAAAAAATTCCAAAACCGTTTCTAGGGCAGAGAGAGGGGAACTAAAATGACATGGGCGAGAACTCTGCCCCATCAACTGACTAATATTTACCTATTGCTTGGTCTAGATCGGTCTAGTAGATTCGGAACATTAAAAATGCATGTTCCCCTTCGTTTTAAATATTCTAAAAACAATTTAAAATACGTACCAGTGAAAACAGAAATTGATTAACACAAGAACACCACTTTAAGTCTCGAAGAAACATTTCTATCGTAAATCTAGCCGGTAACGTAGCACATACGTTCAATGGAAAAGTCCATTAAGTCATCGAAAACATGAGTAACAATAAGAATCAATTTAAAAAT
>CAJUYI010008671.1:0-10729 GCA_910591695.1 Galerucella pusilla
TCATGAATTTCAATTGAAATCTTGACCTGCCACTCAAACCGAATACTTACACACATACATCCAATATCCACATCCATGCCCTCATCCGATTTGGTATTCCGACTACCCAAAAATGGACATGCATCCAAAATAAGAGGATTTACATTATGTAAAAAATTGATTACTAAGAATGATTCTTCGATATAAATTAGATATATGAAATGGAATTAAAAATGTTGCATACATTGTAAAGTACAATGTGTTTATTAAAATTCACTTTTTATAAAGAGAAACTAGGCATTTCTGAGGTTATTTCAACAAACAACAAAATTTTGAACTGAACTGTGGAAACTGCATCCCATTATTTAGAATCTCTGGGATGATATATACGTTTATGCTGTGACGTACATATCCTAAAAGAGAAGTTAGCTACATAGGACCATCATTCTCTCGTCTTCTTTTATAAAATTGTGATGAAGTATAGATGTTGCTTATGTTGTATTGCTCTTATAGTGAATGACTTGGGAGTTGTTTAAATTTACTTTCAATTTATATTTGTAACTAGATTTATAATAATATTGACATTATGGTAGCTTGAAAAATTGTGGAGAATTGTAACGTCAAGCCCAGGTATCTTTCAAGCGGAAATCCACGCCATAAGAAAGTCAACGAGCCATTAAAGCACTGAGCTCTTGTGTGATCAGTTCCAATAGGGTGTGGGAATGCCTAGACAAACTCAATGAGCTATAGGCGAGAACAATATAGTCACCTTACTATGGATTCCAGGACACAATGGAATAGAAGGAAATAAAATAGCAAATGAACTAGCAAAGAGGTGGACTGAAATACCTTTCTGGGGGCCTGAATTCTTTTGCGGAATCACTCACAATGTAATATTGGAAGAAATAGGTAAAGCCGAGAAAAAGAGAAGATCTGACTATTGGAAAGATCTAGTAGGGCTTATACAATCAAAGACTCTTCTGGGTGACTACAACCTGTTGAGATCAAATAAATGCATAAGTAAAACTGCGATAAGAGTTTTAACAGGGATCCTAACGGGACATTGTCGCCTGAATGGGCACCTAAAAAAGCTCAAAATAGAGGAAGAAGAATGCAGATTTTGTGGCATGGAAGAAGAAACCTCCATCCACATACTTTCCAACTGCACAGCACTTCAGAATCCTAGATCACAGCACCTGGGAGAGTACTGGATAGAAGAGGAACATTTACCTAACTTCAAGTCTGCAGATATCCTAAAATTTCTCCGGGAAATAGGACTAAAGGAGCTACTAGTTTCTGAGACTCTCCTTAGAAACTAAGTAGAAGTAAGGGGGCCCAATAAATCTCTTAGGTCTCAGTGAATGTCACCCTCCAAAATACATACATATAACGTCAAGCTCATATAAATTGTAAACAAAAACAAACAAAGCTCTCAAAAATATATTATAGGCTTTAACAGTTATTCAAACTTCAAATTCAAATGGCCTTTTTATAACTGGCCATTAGTTCATAAAAGATATAATCAAAAAATGGCTAACTTGAAGAGTTGGTTCTTCAATACTATAATATTTGTGAAATTGAGACTATAACTATAACAAAAAAATGTTCATGATCTTTTTGTTTCCGTTAGAAAATAAACTTCATAAATTTGCTCAATTAATTTGAAGTGTATGAAATATTTTTAGATTTCGACCCTACCTTATCAAATTTCAATACACTCTGACTAATTATAAAAACCGAAAAAAATGATTCAGAGGATTAAAAAAAAATTAAAAAGCATATGTTCACGATAGAATATCCCATTCTTACTAAGATACGTTCGAAAGTGGTTTTGTATCCTGTTTATAAGAATAAAGTCGAGATTTAATTATAGATGCAGTGCTTATTATTATTACATCACCCTAGGTTGAGATTCCGTTGCTTAAATTGTTAACTATTCTTATTAAACATAAATGTTTATTCAAACTAATAATTGCAAAAAAAAATTGGTGAATAGTTGAAAGAAAAGAAGTGATTACAGACCAGGAAAGTAAATTTTGTAAAGTTGTTATCAGACTTCGGTCCAGACAAATAGTTATTTCGTAAACGTTAGTAAGAATATTAGATCTAAAATAGATACGTTCGTTATTTGCATCGCAGAGGCGACGGATTTTTGGTCACGTGATCACTCATTATTCTGAGCAAATTGCTATTAACGAACGTCCAATCCCTTCTAACCTCGTTTTTACCTGTGCCTTTACGACATTGTCTATCCCTGAGTCAATTTTGGTCACTATTCATGGTCAACAAACAGTACGAGTTTTATCTAATGACATAACCTCATAATATGACAGATAAACAGATTAATCTTTCTGTGCACACAACACCGATTTTAAAATCAAGCGGATGGTTGTATTTTAGTTGAAGGTGCATATTTTGAACATTTTGCTCTGAATTGTAGGTACTAGTTTTATGTGTATTATTGCTTTTATTAAAATGATTTAAAAATATTAGCACCTTGCATATTATTAACGATCGAACTTATCATACATGTTCACAGGACTTTTTCATCTTTAAATTGAATGAAAAACGGCCTACAACAATATTTCACATTACTTTGGAGACACTGTATTAAAATCTAACGATGTGAATTCGTTTACAAGACAATTTGACAGTCAATTTTACTTTTAAAATGTAGGAATTTGATCAAAGATGACAATTTATCATACATTCTTCTATAAAAATGACAAAAATTTATTTCTTCACGGAAAAAAATGTAAATGTAAATTTTGTTTAGTGGAATGCTGATTCATCGTTTTAAAATGTAATTTTTAAACTCCAGGTCTGCGGTCGAATATTAGCACCTAGACACCAACTATTTATTTACTTTTATCTTAGTCATCACAATCATATAAATAATGTATATAAACTTCTAATTCGAATTTCCGTGTACATAAGCGTCAGGGATTGAATTTAGAACTTCTATATACATTTAAATTATTGAAATAATATCGTATCTCGCAACGCTTTACACTGATCTAGAGCCACCTAGCGACTTGTAGAGGAATCTAGGTCATCCAATTAGAAGGAATTCAAGAGTTCAAGAGACGGAGAGAACAGGTCACTGCTCTATGAGGAAGCACCTCTACAATCTAGGAGTAAAGGAAAGTTCCCTATGTAGGGGTTGCGGCATGACTGATGAAACGTCAGTTCATGTTCTCTTAGAGTGTCCACACTGGGCTGTATTACGCAGGCGGATCTTCGGAGTCACTGTCATGGCTCCTGGAGACACAAGCAGGCATCCACTGAAAAAGGTTGTGGCCTTTATTGAAGGGCTCGGCTTCATGGATGACTAGGTAGCAGGAATGGCACAATGGGCCCGCCAGTGGCCTCAGTGTCGGAACCTTGGCTTGAGTTGTCCAGGACAAGGCTCGCCTGCACATTTAGTAGTAGTAGTAGTAGACGGAGAGATCTCTAGAAAAGTTTTGGTTGGGAAATACTTAGGTGAAATCCTTGATATCATTTAAGAAGGATCCAATCTATCCCATCTTCATTCTTTCATGGAGTTCTATAAGATGGATGCTATCTCTGCAGAACTAGATTTTTGGCATAATCTGTGGATGAGGAAAAATTTAACTGGAGACAAATTAAGGAATACTGAAGTGACGGCACGTTTGGAGGAAGCTAATATTTTTCTCCCTGTAACAAGGCATGCACTCCACATTTCAAGTGCTTTCACATCCACTACGGCTACTATTAAACGATCTTTCAGTACCAGTCGAAGTACAATGGGAGAGGACAAATTGACTGGGTTCAGTTTGATGGATTGAAACCAGAGGTTTGAACAAGTTTCCGACAAAACCAATAAATATGGTAATCGAAATGTAACTAGGATAATTTTTTTTCAAGCAAATAATAGAGTACACGCATATTTCATATTTTGCTTGCATATTAATTTATAATAGTAAATATGATATCAAAATTACTAATAATAGGAAATATACCAGTTTCCATTGGAAATTACTCCCAAATTTTAAAATAAAATTCAAATGTCAATGCACTTTCCGACCACAACCCGAGGATTTCGGAACGCTACCGATGATACGTGTGATGTCATATATCTTGTGTTTACTCATGTCAATATGGCCGGTATTGCATTAGGTTATATGTAGTTGTGTGTTTAAATTGTATTTTAATCAACTATTAATTGCTTCATTGACGTAAAAATATCATTTTTATGTTTGTTTGAGACCATTACGTATTTGTGTGTGCTTTTTTTTATTTCTAAAAGTCAACGTTAAGTCGAAAATGGACATAAATATTCGATATTTCCGACCATATTTCGATGTGTGGTTTTACGAAAATGATGTTTGTATGGTTGATTCCTAGACATATAGGTACATAACCTCAAACTATTTAAGAATAAAAATTACCAGCATAGAAGTAGGTAGGTACTACATTAAAATGGTCTTCACAAACAAAAGTAATGCCCTTATCTTTAGTGTATTTTTGCTTGCGCCACCAGGTAAAGTAACAAATATTTTGTCTGGAGTTTTAATAGACGTTGATTTACACACTGGAACAATGCAACACTTGGAATACAAAGTTTTTTTTCGGCTTTATCCATTTTTAAAGCTTTCAGAAACAAATTAGGTCGCAAGAACTCAGAGCGTGATACACGAATAAGAACGTAAACAAATGACGTCACACCATGGGGCAGCCATCTTTATGACGTAAAGCGAGTTTTGGCGGACTTTCAAATTTTACTATGTTCAAAGTCGTTTTAAAAGTGAAGTTTATATTTTTTTGAAAAAATAGGCATGCAAGGTGTTAGGAGACCTGATAAAGCGTCAATTCCCACCTATAGCAAAATTTATACTTGTACCCTATTGTAATAACTCAGTTGATGAGAAACTGCTATAATTATACATGGTTTTCTTAAATTATGGTTTACTTCAACTAAACCTGGAGCTTCGCCTAGAACCTGAACGACCATGGTTTGCCCTCACTAGTGTTGATCCTGGGTACGCCCTTGACCGAAGTTGATTGTTCCATGGGTTTATTCTATTGAACCAATGTATTATTATTACATTCTCGAACATACTCCAATAATGTATAGTATTTTGCATAAAAAATGACATTTTTCAATAAAACTACAAATCAAAATATTCCTCCTCTTTATAGAAACATATTTTTGTTCTATTTCTTATATACGTAGGAAAAAATTGAATTTTCAAAAAAGAACACACTTCTATTCTGAAACCCACAGTTACGATGTTGGTCTTGCCCTGTTCATCAAGTTTTTCTAGAAAATCGCAAAACATTTTAGAGCTGATTAAACAGAAACGCAACTCTTTAATGGCTGCTTTGAGTTCCCGGCCAGAGCACTATTCCAAATACTTAAAACACCCTCGGTATCCCGGTTACAAAATATGTAAAGTCCAATAACTTTTATTTACAACCTACTCAGTAATAATAAATTCTTGATTGTGTGTATAAACCACTCTTTGAAATACTGAAACATTCTGTACTTTAAAAAAAATCAACAGTGGTTTAAATATCAAGCAGTGATGATTTATAGGAATGAGAACGAATCGTAAATCATAATCTCAAGAGTAAAAAACAGTCACCGAGTTCAGAAATAAGAGAGACAATATTGTCTACGCAGATGACAGATTTTTATATGGTCATTATAAATATATTTTAGGAGAAGGTTGTTTGTATTAAAGTGTCGAACAAAGGAACAAAGAAAGTGTTTCACATAAAATTTTAATTTTAAATAGACGATATATAGAAAGAGAAGATACCATACGGATTAGTTTAACGAGCCATATGTCATCGAAATGACTTGCAGGATCGTTTGGAAAATCTTTTGAAGAACTCTATCAGCGCTTTTGATACCAACAAGTCGTTTAAATTTTATTAAAATTGGGTTCAATGTGAGAAAAAGTATTTTGAATCATCTTTCTTTTTGTTATGGTAATGGCAAGTCATAAAGTCTTGAATTCCTGTAGCAAAGTAAGCAAACATTCCTGTAATAATTGTACAATTTTACAGTACAAGGTATATATCAACATCGGTTGAATAACACTATTAGTAGAAGTGACCCTGTACGCTACTGATTGCTCTAATATCGTCTGAACAGCCGGTATAAGGATGAAACTATTAATGAAGCATTAATTATTGCAATTATAAGACTAGCGAAATATTAATTAAATCGTTAGTGAACCTAGAGAAACTTGGCGTCGTTGATCTTGATTAAACTTCCGTCCACTTAATTGTTTGAAAAAAGGTCTCATTGTGAGTAGTTATTTGTTGATCAAAATATGCAAAAGTTGGTAGAAAAGTATAATTTTTCTGAATTTTCGAATGAATTTCGCTAGAGCTTGCGACGTAACTAGTGGTGCCGCGTTACGAGACTGCGAGAGAAGGCATGCTCTCATCTCGTTTTATCAGACGAGATAAAATGGATCTCTCGTCTCGTAAAGCTTCTTCCGTGATTTAAATGAAATATAGTAAAAACTAAGCAAAATTTTGTGTGCAATATATTTCAAATAGGACAGAACCTAACCTAAATGCGTTAAGACTTTGCTTGGTATTTACTACATGGTGGCCCATTAGTGCGACAAAGGTCAATATCACCTGTACCAATAAAGATAGCGGAAAACTTTTGACAGAGCTTATTAATGGTAAAGAGGTGCCTCTTATAAAATTATTTTTGTCTATAGGGTGATCCAAAAAACCAGCCTGGTAAGATATTACATCATACTTTACATTTTTTTGACAGCTCTAACAGCAAAACAGCACAGGTTCCTATCTTCCATTTTTATTTTCTTCCCAAAAAAATCACATTCCGGTAGAAGAACTATATTTCCTGCTTTCTAGTTACATCCGGTTTAGGCGCTAGGCACTGACAGAATACTATAACGAATTTGAAGTTCATGATTAAGATATTTAGGTTTTTTTCGTCGGTGCCACCTCAGCGTTCTGGGCTGTTCTGACTACAGCCTATTCAGCCAATCCGTTCCCTGTATTAGCTTATACAGGTTCTTTGCTGGCTGATTGTAGAAGTCTTCAGGGATCTACCATACAGTTTCTGCCTCCTGTGGTCCAGCGTCTCACAGTTGCATAATATATGCAGAGCTGTTTCGGTCTCCGTTATACAGCCCTATTTTGTTCAGGTGTTCCCGTAAGTAGCCCCGTTATGGTGCGTAGTTTGACCTGCTCATTGAGAGCAGTTCTTTCGCTACTTTTTCTGATGGTTCTTTTATGAATTTCTTCCCATGTGTTTGCCTGGGCGTATTCTTCCAATGTTTATTGTGTTTTTCTTTCACTCACCCTTTTAACCATGACCAAGTTGAGCATCTGGGAATGCCCACAGCTGGTTCGGGTCCGTTCATCAGAGCTGAAGATCCTGCTCTTGCCAGTTCGTCAGCTTTTTCATTGCCAGCGATTTCTTTGTGACCTAGTACCCACTCCAGTGTTACACTGTTCCGAGTCCCCAGTCTTCCATAAGTTCTTCGCCGCATTCCCATACCATCCGATATGTTACCTTAGAGCTCAGAAGTGCTTCAAGGACAGCTTGAATGTCACTGTAGATCCTGATCTGCCTATTGTTGTAGGCTCTCATGTTATTTGCTCTTGCACATGCAAGTATTGCATAGACCTCTGCTTGAAATACCTAGGTGTATTTTCCAAGCAAGACGATTCCTTCATATTTGCTCGACTTGCTGTATATACCCGTTCCGGAGCTCATTCCTTGATCCGTCTGTGTAAGTGTGTACCAGATCAGTTCAATCGCTTTACTGAGTGGTGGTGCGTTCTCTTCCTCAAGCTCCTTCCGATCTTTGATGACATTCTCGAAGTTCTTGTTGGCATTTTAAATATGTCGTCATCCCCATCCATATTTAGGTTAGTTTTAATGCATAACATTTGCTACAATTTTGATGTCTGCAATATTTAATCAGAAAAATAATATGTTTACTAATAATCATAATAAAAAAAAACATCTGCAACACATATTTAGAAACAAAAGTGTTTTAAATAATTCTATTATAGTTCTGCGAATCTTAAATTTTTTTAAACGCTTAGTCACATCACGCGTTCTTTACTACATTAATCTGAGAGCCACTAGTAGCTTTTCGTAAAATCAATAGTTGCGGCGCCGACTGCATGTAAGCGGCATGGGAAAATGAAAATCCTTATGAGTGCCATTTTCCCCGAAATTCACACACTCGCGAGGCGTCCAACACATCTGTTTATACAGAGCGGACCACTAAAAACAGTTCATATTAATAATTAGTAGAGTATTTATTACATCGAAAAAAAAAAGTAAAATGTGTACACAAAAAATATCGTGCCTGAACATCAATTGCGTTATAGCATAGCTCTTTTTTACTTGATCTGTTCTATTTATTCGTTCCTTCCTGTTATTTTTTTCTAGTTCCTTATCCTTGTTTTTCTCTTTTTTCCGCAGCTCTGCAGCCGGCAAGTTTTAGTTTACCTCAACTTCGTTTCTGTTCTTCCGTTCTATGCACGAGTGGAGCTGCAATCATCCTCAGCCCTCTAGTCCATTTTCCACGGTGCGAGTTGATGCTGCAACTCGAAAAAGTTGCATGCAGCTTGGCGTTTTTTTTTTATAGGGCGCGTTGGTCACATGAATTAGAATTTTCTAGTGGATTTTGTCGCACCAACCCAAAATTTCTATTAGCTACTTCGCTCTGACATTGCTGTCACTGTCAATCAAGTTGGCAACACGTTACGTTTCCCCTATGCCTGGATGAGTCGCAGCAACAAACTATCGATATGCTGATTGTACTTTTTCTCGCAGCGATTTGTCTCAGCAACAAGTCTCTGCGATATGACGCAACGTGGAAAATAAACTTGAATAAAAAAATTTTTAACGTTATTTGGATTTTGTGGTTTTGTCATACAATTTTCAGTAGTCAGTTGTCAAGTCTATTAAAGACTAAGTGTGAGTATGATTTCTAAAAATACCTTCTTGGTAGTAGTAATGAGATTTGGATTTATAAATACTGTGTATTTGAAGCCACAAGATATTATCTGTTAAAGCTGCGCTTATAAACAAAATTGAAGTGTTTTGTCTCCCAAAATTTTGGCTACACGTAACGTTTTCCCTATACCTGAATGAATCGCGGCAACAAACTATCGAGGTGCCGATTGTGCTTCTTATCGCAGCGATTTGTCCCAACAACAAGTCGCTGCGATTTGTCGCAACGTGGAAAATGGACATAAGATTAGTTCCTTCGCCTTATCTTTGCCCAAGTAGCAATTTAAATTCTATAGGGTTTGTATAAACAGCTATAAGATATATCTTATTGGATACTGAAATTCTTATAACGGTCTACAAAACAATTAAATGATCCTTATAGAACTAAAAAGGGCCCATTTTCAAACAACTGTTTGGTTGTATAACAGTTCTATTAAAAGTTTATACAACTCTCATATGAATGTTTAATACTTAATCGACTGTCTTATAATCATTTATACAGCTACTATAAATTGATTTAATAGTGTGTCATGTGTGTCTCACAAAATGGTTGTATAATGCAATATACTTTTTAATAATGCTGTTGTTTCGAGCACAATGGAAACATTTTGTCATCTAGCAGTTTATAGGAGCATTTCATTTTTAGTGAAGAATATCAGAACCAAATTATATTTCAATTTGAACGTGCATCCTACATTTCATTTGTAGAAATGGAGACTTATCAAAACGTCTTGGGCCGCTTGGTCGGACATCGATAGCAAAAATTATAATATCATTTGGATGGTTTGATGGCACAAATTTTGATGCGCTGCAAATTTTACTGATAGATTATAGGTATATATTTTGCATGAAAATGAAGCGCTTCAATTCTGGTTAAGTTTCAAGTAGATACTTAAAAAATAATAATAAAATAGAATATCCTGAAATACTTTTTTTTATTATTTTAATAGTTTATCACTTCATGTGGATATTCTTTCACAATATAATTCTCTAAATAATGATAGTCATATTTTTCAATATAGTTTCATATTTCCAACTCAATTGCTCATAATGGCGGCGATAGCGGTACAAGAATTGCTTATTTTAAACATGGCGATTCATAAAACAACAATTTTATCCCAAAAAATGCCTTAAACAATATTTTGTTGTAAAATGGAACGGTATACGATAACCGTTTTATAACGAAGAATATTTAGGCACTATACAACTAAAAAGTGTTTTATAATGCAACGCAATTGAATGCTATACAATAGTTATTATACAACATTATACAGCTTCAATAAGACAAGCTTAAGTAACTATTTTATAATGTTGTAGCTGTTAGTTATATAGTGTATTATAGAACTCTTGTGCAATAGGTATAAAAGTCTTATGAAAAGTTTTTTTCGATATTGTATAAACTTGCTTATAAGGTATTTTATCATTTTAAAAGAATCGTATAATGCGTTATAGCATATATTGTAAAAGTCACTATAGAATCATTTAATACAGCAATTTTCTTTAAAAACAAAATTATCGCAACAAAAGGCTTAATAAAAATGAAAAATCCTTAAAACAACGCTATTCGACTGTTATACAACAATTCAGTCCTCTTAGAATTCCATTTTGCTAGTTGGGTAGCGTGTGTAATATTTGGTTTTGGCGTGTTATATTACAATTTGTTTTTTTTTGAATATTCAATTTAATAAATCGATAAATATTTAATATCTTCATACTTGCATTGATTATTTAATATTCATTAAATTGGATACACGTGTTCGG
>CAJUYI010008672.1:0-10729 GCA_910591695.1 Galerucella pusilla
GCCGTGCAGGGCAAACAATTTAGACAGATAGGTTAGTTTTGTATTGTCTATTCAGTCATAAACAGTGCTCAAGACTTTTCAGTCGAATTTATTAGTATATTTTGCTTCAATTTAGTATATTTTATTAGTGTTTAGTATATTGTTCATTTGATTAGTATTTTCTGTTTAGAATATATCACTTTTCTTAGTTTTTATAAATATTGTTATTGAACAAAACTGAATAAAATGCCTGCTACATACAGCCTGATATTTGATTTTTGATTCTGTTAAATCATCTCTATTGATTGCTGCTAACCACATTTCTCTACGCGTCATTTCTTCAATCTACAATCCACCAATGAATATAAAAACGCAGTTGGTCGATTGGTGGATCTACCGGTGAATAAAAGAACGTGCCTATAGTGTCAAGTAGTAAGCTCAGTCTTTATAAAAATAATGTATACTCTGCAAGATAGGAATGAAGTCGTAGGATTATACTACGAAAACAATAAATCTGCAAGAGCCACAGCTAGAAACTTATTTGAGAGTTGATTGTATCATTGTATGGGAACCATTGGAAGTCAATTTGAGTACCTTACAATTAAAATGTTGAAATCTGGTCCAAAATAAATTTTGTTCACTTCTATCCTAGTATGTAATGGTCGAAGTTACTCAAAATTTTCTTCTTGACAACAAAATATTTTCAATTAAAAACATTTTCTGTTTCAGAACTGAGATGGATCATCCACTTGAATATGATGAGGCATCAAAAGATCCAGCCGCCGATCATAAAATTAAACTCCCACTCGATGAAAAAGATTTTGAAGGTGGGTAAGAATTATTTTAAAATAAACTCCATTAGAAAATGTATTTATTTAATTCAAAAGGTTATTTATAAGTGATCTAGTAAATTACTCATGATAATACTACCTACCATACGACACTGCGTGCCGCCATCTGCAAGAGGAGTAGCTACTAACTAGAGTGCCAGTGTCATCAGTGTCATTGGCATTGTCATCATACGCTCTCTGGTGATGGGTGATGATTATCTATGGGTGATGACACACAGAAAGGAGTCGGCACAAAAGTGCCATACAACACAGTGTTACATTTGACCAAGCACTTCGCTTTGCTTTGTTCTAGTTGGTTTTTGTCATCAAGATGAATATATTGATCTACAAAATCAACTAATGTTCCTTGGTCCATTATTATTTTGGAAACTTATCAACCAAAATGCCTTCAGAAGATTTTGGATATTGTCAAAATGTTGAGTTAGGACGCGATGTGTTTTTTTTGGAGGAGCTGGAGGAAAATTATTAGAAAGCTAGGTTATGTTCTAGATAGGAAAGTGTAAGGAGACGGCACTCAATAATGATAATATGGATTCAAATGTTACTGCGACCATTGGCTGAAGAGCTTTACGGCATTATTTAGAAACCCATTCACAGTGTTTAAGATATACCTTTTAGTGTGCTGAAAGACCAGATAATTAGGTACTGTTTTCTCAATAAGCACATGCAAATAGTTCATATCAAAGAAATAATTCATAAACCCCACGTGATTGGAGATAAAAATGTTAATAGTTTTATTATTTGTTTACTTGATAGTTGTAAATTGTAAACATTAGTGTAGAAGTGGAAAAAAAGTAATTTAATTTCGAGTAAAACAGTATATTTTGTCCTTAACCTTAATTCAACGTATAAAAATATTTCGCGGAAATATTACAATGCTTTCAATATACAGTGCGTCCATAAAGTAACGCATAAATTCATTATTAGCTAAATAAACAATAATATTAAAAATTCCCGAAACAGGTCAATTTTTGATTTCAATTTACTGTTTTTTCAAATTATAATGTTATTTACAGGGTGAACCATCTTCGTGTGATGACGTCATCGCCATTTTTTTTTTAAGGAACACCCCAATTTTTTTTCGATTTCCGGATTTCCCTTGATGAGTTGATTCCAAAAATGTATAACACTTTCTTTCAAATTGGTACAGGGTGGAGGAAAATTAAAAAAATTAAATTACCTACAAAATAAGAAATAAAAGAATAAGCGTAATAAACACATTAAATGAAATTACGTATTTACTTACTACTACTTTAAACACCCCGTATAATTTTTAACATTGTATTTAACAGCTTAGTGATCCAAGCCCCTCGACTAAAATTTTTATTGTTTGAAATTTTTTTCTGTCATTTTTTATCATTTGCCGGTAAAAACTGTCAACAACGTTAAAGTACATTTCTGTTATTGTTAACTCTGTAAACAAGGTACGTTTATGTGAAAACTATCTACAAAGAAATTTATCATATCATAATTTTGCAACTTCTTTAACAAAATGCGGTTAACCGAAAGTGAGAGGATTGAAATATTAATGATGATTGGTATTGGCGACAGGATGCGGAGTCAACAAGAGGTATGCAGATTATTTCATGAGATGCACCCAGATCGTGAACCCATTTCACAATCTACTGTAAGCAGAATAGAGCAAAAATACAGAGAATTAGGACATGTGAGGGATGCACCAAAGCCCGGTAGAACAAAAATTAATGAAAATATTCAAGAAGACATAATTTTGTCGGCAATAGAAAATCCACACTGCACAGTGCGAGGATTATCTAGGGATTTAGGTATTGGAAAGTCTTCAGTAGCAAACATTTTTAAAAAGGTAAAATACCATCCTTATAAAGTACGACTTATCCATGAATTGTCTGAAGACGATTTTGACCGAAGAACTGAATTCTGCGAGTATATGATGAACCAAAATAATTTCACTGACAACGTTTTATTTTCGGACGAGGCAACGTTTTATTTGAACGGGCATGTTAATAGGCAAAACACCCGTTATTGGTCTGATGAAAATCCACACTGGATACAAGAATGCCATACGCAAAGACCACAAAAAATCAACGTATGGGCTGGTATTGTGAGAAATACAATTATTGGTCCATATTTTTTTGACGAAAATTTAACAGGAGCATTGTATCTGGATTTCCTACAAAATACAATGATTCCTGATCTGATCCAGCTTTTTCCTGATATTCAAATACCCAACAATCTAGACCGTGGAATCTGGTTTCAACAGGATGGTGCACCGCCACATTTCGCTGTAACTGTGCGCGAGTTTTTAAACAGGACCTTTCCACAACGGTGGATAGGAAGAAGGGGAACAGTGGAATGGCCCGCTAGATCCCCTGATCTTACCCCATTAGACTTCTTTTTATGGGGTTATTTAAAATCTAAAGTTTATACTAACAGACCTGACAATATCCGTGATCTAAAAGACCGAATCAGGCAAGAAATGCAGAACATAACACCCGCTATGCTACAAAATGTTAAAGAAGAATGTAATGTCCGTTTCTGTCATTGTCTAGCAGTCAATGGAGAACAATTTGAACATTTATTGTAAATTTTCTTTTGTTTCTTTTTGGTAGTAAATCACAGTAATTTCATAATTATGTAATTACAATTTTTGTTATTTTTTTCCACCCTGTACCAATTTGAAACAAAGTGTTATACATTTTTGGAATCAGCTCATCAAGGGAAATCCGGAAATCGAAAAAAAATTGGGGTGTTCCACTTAAAAAAATGGCGATGACGTTATCACACGAAGATGGTTCACCCTGTAAATAACATTATAATTTGAAAAAACAGTAAATTAAAATCAAAAATTGACCTGTTTCGGGAATTTTTAATATTATTGTTTATTTAGCTAATAATGAATTTATGCGTTACTTTATGGACGCACTGTAGGTACAATATACATTATTATTCAGAGTTGCAAATAAACCACCTATTAATAGTCAGAAATTTTGACTTTGTCTGCCAGGTCATCGCGCGCACAGCGTATTTATTGGCGTACATGTACCCGTCGAGCGTCGTCACTCACACCGACGCCACCACCATCGCCACAAGAGTCCTGAAGGAAACGGTATTACTGGGCCCCAAGAAAGCCGCCCTAGTAAGTTCGTTTGGTGTTACTGGTCGATTTATTTTATTTTTTACACTTATTTACGTTGTAGTTATAGTTAGATAATTTAGCTATAAAAGCATGTTGTATAAACCAAAAAATATTTGCACTTTTTTTATTTTTATAAAATATATTTGTTTGTAAAAACATTTTTGTACAACTGTCATTAAAAACGATTGTTTACATAGCAGCGTGCTAAAAATACTTTTAACACTAGTGTTAAAAATATTTTTAGCACTCCATTCAAATGACAGCGTCTTTTCTCATTTGTTAGTAATCATAACGTTGGCAACGTCTGCCATTCACAACAATCTTTTGATTATTTGAATACTAAAATGCATTTTGAATTTATTGTCATTGCAAATTCGCTCGTTTCATTATCAAAATAGGGAGGTTGTACAAAAAACATTGTATGGTATTTGTGTTAAAAGTGATTTTATTTTGTTCGTGAAATTGTTCAATTCGCTCCGCTCATTTCACAAACGTTTTCACTCACAAAATAAAACCTCACTTTTAACACTCATATCATAAATAACTATTTTTTCGTGTAGAAATTAAGACAGTGTATAAAATTTTATGACAGAAATACCACTTTCGGTTCTTATTTTTATCGACACAATGTTTACAGAATTTCAAGAACGGTCCAGTGTATACCAGAAACAACTGGTAATGGATATATTTTGTAATGACACATTTTTATATTTAATACTCACTAATAAGAATGTTTTAACATGTAATTATGTTGTCATTATCACCTACAGACCGATTTAAAAAAGATTATACATACAATGTCGAGTAGAAAGAAAATTTCAAAAACACTAGCAGCTTTCGGTCTTTTTTAGGCAATAAAAATTTGAACGAATCAAATTTAAAAATGCTAGCAACTCTTTCTTAAACTACGACCAACAGGATTATAAGAGGCCAAAAGGGATACATATGGAATTATGTTGAATCTATAGTTGACTTAACTTTTAAATCGACACTTACTTATAAAATCTGAAGAATAGTGAATAATTCGTATACAGAGCGTCCAAGGTGTTCGTACCAAAAACTATAGAGAGGCTTAGATTTAATTTTAAAAATTTGAGAATACAAAAAGTGAGGTTAGGCTATAATCGCGCATAGTTTATAGTCCATAATAATATATAAGTATAAGTATATAGAAAAAATCAGATAATTAGTATACAGGGGTACCAGAAAGTGAAGATTGAAAAAAATAAACTTTTAAACCTCAGACCTTGGAAAAATTGGGGCATTTTCGTAAACTACGTCTGAAAAGACTCAGTTCCGGTTTTGTGCTTTTGGGAATTTTGAGCTGTCCTTGTAAATAGAAAAAAATCAGTAAAGACGTATCTATGATATTCTTTATACAGGAGTACCCTAAAATGTCGAATTATTTTGAACCCCCCTAATATCTTTTTTGCTACGAATTTCCGGGAAACTCTGTATATTTGAAGTAAGGCAGTTATTTCCTTATTTTGTTTTATCCAATTTTTAGGTTCAATAATATCAAGAAGAAGAGGACTAAGTATAAGTGAAGATCCCCAAATGTGTAAGATTTTCAAACAATTTTATACGGGGGTACAGATATTATTAAATTTTATTTGTGTCCATATTTTTGGATATAGTGCCATCTCCCGTATAAAAATGTGTTTTGATCATGTTTTTGCTTGATTTTTTGTATCTGTCATCGCACAATCATCTGTTTGGAACTGTCAATCTTTTAATTTTGAAAAATTTCCACCTCTCAGGCCCGGTTTATCAATAGCAATTTATCCGTCAGTTAATGCTTAACTACCAGTTATTTTGGAAAGGTCGGTTTATCAACAACAGGATAACTTTATCCGGCAGATAAGATGTCAAATATTTATATTTCAGTTTCAGCTGGCAGATAGGTCGATATCTGGAGGTTAAGGTCTATTCGATGGACTATTACATAACCCCACTTTATTCGGTAGAGCTGTTGTGTTTTGATTTCGTTGTGGTGTTGTGTCAAATTTACTTGGGCTATGAGCAAAGTAAAAAATGGGAAGTACTAGTACTACTAAGAAGAGAGGATGCAATTTCACAACAGAGGACAGAAATTTGCTTCTAAAAATTGCAAATAAACATAAAAATGTAATAGAAAATAAAAAAACGGATGGGGCAACCTCAAAATGAAAAGAGGAGGCTTGGATGCAGGGTGAAGCAGCAGTTCGACATTCAAGTGGATCCTCAATCAGTTCTAATATTGATAGAACAGTCTCTTTTGTCATCCTAAATCTTGCATGAAAATCCTGGTCATCCCACTTTTCGAAGTTGTCCACTCTTTCCCTAAATGTGTAAGGTCTTCTTCCGTGCTCAAGAACTTGCACAATATCCTCGTCCTCGTCGCCATTCAGAAAAGTCATATTCATCAACAACCAAAAAATCTTCAAGAAAGAAAAATAAAAACACAAAAACCTTCGTTTAAACATTCACCAATAACCTAACAAAAATATCAATTGATGTGACATGACCTTGTTCTTATTACAACCAATGAGATTGCTTACATTCATTCGTCAGCATTGCCAACTTTCTTTATCTGTTAGTTAACAAACTAAAGAATAAAAACGAGTTGATAAACCGCTTTCAAACAAACTGGAACTTTATCTGCTAGTTACTTTTATCCGACGGATACTTAACTGATCGATAATATTGGCTATTGATAAACCGGGCCTCACAATAAAAAATAATAATTTACAGCCCGTTGGTTTTTTTTTTATAAATTTTAAATGATTAACAGTGATATCTTCTTCATCATCGAGTTTTACATTTTGTATTCTTTACCAAATTCATTTACTTGTATTGTACAGCATGGAGAAGACTTTGGCATTTGCTATTAGAATTTTGTTGATTGAATCATCATTTGCATTGAACCAATCACTTCTACATATTCTTCTTCTATTTTTCCGTTATTTGTCAATATTTTTATTACCTATTGTTATATGCTCTTGCTCTGACGTCCCGATTCTTCAGCCGAACTGACTTCTAGTACCCAGCGACATCTACAACCTGACGACTTCGGCATTTGCGGAATCATCCAATCATAACATAATAAGAGATTGGATGAAATCAAAGGATACAGTTCTGTCAAGATCTCCCTGGGAAGCTGGCGCTCAACTAAGGAATCACCTCCATTAATGGGGCTAGTAGACACACTTCTATGCAGGATATGTGTGAACAGGAAGAGTCATGTCCTACGAACAACTCCTCGGGAGGTCAAATGTGGCCCTAAACTCACTCTCTCTACTCCACAGATACAGAACATACTTTTTACATTATCTATATTCCTTTCTGACTGTGTAGTAGTTGTAGTATTGAATATAATCACTCTTACAATTTGTTACTGCTATTTTTTAATCCTTTTCAATTTTCAGGCACTCCTCCCTCGCAAAGAGTGCAGTTTATTCTTGGAGAAGATGCAAAAGATGACAAACATGAAATCCACCCTCTATTTTCCGAAATGGAAGAACTTGTTGGAGATGGGGACGATTTGGAATGGAAAGAAACAGCTAGATGGATCAAATTTGAAGAAGATGTCGAAGAAGGTGGTAACAGATGGTCTAAACCACACGTAGCTACATTATCCTTACATTCCTTATTCGAATTAAGAAGTTTGTTGCTGAACGGAACCGTTATTTTGGATATGGAGGCTAAGTCGATCGAACAAACTGCTGATTTGGTGTTAGATAATATGATAAATAATAACAGTTTACCTTTCGATAAGAAGGGGAAGGTGAAGGAAGCTTTGATGAAGAGACGCAGGCATCAACATCAGACAAAGAATCATACGTTGCCTTTTATAAGGTCTTTTCATGAAACGAAGAATTATTCTTCTTCAAAAAGTAAGTAATCAAAAGGAATATTTACTAATATTTAGATGCGAAAAGGTGCTATAAATTCTAAAAATTAAACTGGAAGATGTCTGGATACTGTGAATTATTTAAAAGCATATTTCACTTGTGTAAAAATGTGGGCAGAGAGGAGACAGTTAGATGGTTGAAAGAAGATAGCGTCAAAATAGAATTTAAGTGGCTCTTATTCATTTTTTCTGCTCTAAATGTTGTTATAGGAAACTTTTTCTCTAAATTTCAGTTGATGAGCATTTTAGGGAACATTCTTCTTCTACAAAAGAAGGTGGAAAATTTTTAGCCGTTCCCGGACAGGGTAAAGATTCCAAATAATTTTTTTATGTTAAAATTTTTTGTTCCGTCTGCAACTATGGTTTAAGTTTTTATTTGGTTTTATATTTTACTCGATTTAAATCTTATTTTTGCATGACAAACAAGTTTTTTACTCTACAACCATTGCTGGAAATAGTTTATTAGATTTTAATCGACTAATTTCTTGGTTTAGAAAAACCCTCCATGAAGAAAAGTGCCAGCTACGTATCCATAAATAGAAACCACAGTTCCGGAGATCTATCCGAAGTACAGCACAACCTAGCCTTTATGAGAAAGATACCAATAGGCGCAGAGGCGAGTAACATCCTAGTGGGAGAAGTTGGATTTTTAGAAAAAACTCTATCAGCTTTCGTAAGACTCAACACAGCGACAATTTTGGGAGATTTAACAGAAGTTCCAGTACCAACTAGGTTTCTATTCATTTTACTTGGACCTTCATCAACCACTTCTAGTAAGTACTAATAATAGAGGAGTTCAGTCTAAGGTCAGTATGGCCAACTGAAAGTGGTTTTTTCTGACAAGAATGACAGTTAAGGTCTACCATTCAAAAGATTTTTGCATGTTTTCTATCATTGCGAACATCTATATTGCTTTATTGAAATAATGAATACACCCCCGAAGCTTATATTTTGAAATTTAAAATGTCTTTTTAGCTGAACACTCAACATATCGGTGGCCAATAACTCAAGGAACTCTTGGTATGTCACGTTATCTGTCAGATGTCAGATGTCAGTGGAAAAAGTAATTAGAAGAACAACTAACTAGAAATGCTACGAAAATCTAATCGAAAATGGACATACACAATTAAACGAATATCAACAAAAATAAATATAACTGACATTTGACATAACTAGTGACAGAATAACAGAAATGAAATGGTGACTTGCCAAAAGTTCCTAGGATTATTGGCCACCGATATGTGGAGTATTCAGCTATAAAGTAATTTTAAATTTCAAAATATACGCTTCGGGGGTGTATTCATTATTTTAATAAAACAATGATAAAAAACATGCAAAAATCTTATGTTTTGAATGGTAGACCTTAACTGTCATTCTTGCCAGAAAAAAACAGTTTTTGTTGTCCACACTGACCTTAGATTGAACTCCTATTATCCTAAAATAACGAGATGTATACAATATTTTTTAGGTTACCATGAAATCGGTCGAGCTATGGCAACACTAATGTCAGACGAAGTGTTCCACGAGGTAGCCTACCGAGCCCGTAACAGAAGTCATTTACTAGCAGGTATTGATGAATTTCTGGATGCAGTAACAGTATTACCACCCGGAGAATGGGATCCAGCTATACGAATAGAACCTCCAGCAGCTATACCTTCACAAGACGCCAGAAAACGACCACCAGAAAAAATGGTCGAAGAAATAGACGAAGAAGAAGAAGAACAAAAGCAAAGAGCCGAAGCCGGCTTAGCTCGAACCGGAATGTTATTCGGAGGTTTAATTAACGATATTAAAAGAAAGACTCCGTTTTATCGGTCCGATTTTAAAGACGCTTTTTCCACTCAATGTATAGCTTCTTGGATATTTCTTTATTTCGCTTGTCTTTCGCCGATAATAACGTTTGGAGGGTTGTTGTCGGAAGCGACTGGTAAAAATATGGCAGCAATGGAGTCGTTGGTATCGGGATTCGTATGTGGAATTGGATACGGATTGTTTTCCGGACAACCTTTGTCTATTTTAGGATCTACTGGACCAGTACTAGTATTCGAAACGATTGTTTTTGATTTTTGTAAAACTATGGGATGGGATTATATGTCGTTTAGATTTTGGATTGGGACATGGATATCGATTATTTTGATGATATTGGTTGCGATCGATGCTAGCGCTTTCGTTTGCTACATTACTAGGTTTACCGAAGAAAATTTCGCTACGTTGATTGCTTTTATTTTTATATACAAGGTTAGTAATACTTTTTATGTCATACCAGTACATTATTTTGTTTACCCACTACTAGCTGTGAAGTTGACAATTATTGCTTCTACCTCATTTAAAAACCAGGAGGAGTGATTTGAATTTAAGTTGGCAATTCTGTAGACCTCTGATTGGTCAGATTCAGCCCAGTTTCACACAACACTTTTTAATATTGACATCAGCTGATAGTTTTCATTTTTGATAGTTCTGACAGATAAATAAATAAATATTGGATGAAAAACCAAAAATATTCTCAAGCAGTGGATACATTATTACTTTACATTTTTTTTAAGTAGTAAAGTCGGTTTAGCGAGTATTAAGGGAATACTGAAGTAGAGGAAGTAGAGGGACTTTTGAAAAATTGTGATGAGTGAATAAAAAATGTCGTTCGAAGAACAAAAATGTTATCTGTGCTGGACAAAATTTTGCAAGCTTCAAAGAAACGTTCAGACTTTCTTGAAACAAATTAAATTTATCTGTGTCTTTTGATGAGTCAAATGTAGGTACTATTTATTTGTTATATACATATTTGGGAAGAAATCGTCAAAGTTCATCGAAAGAACATGCCATGGAAGATATAAAACAATATAGAAAAGAATGGGTTTGGTAGAAAATACATTATTGGTTTTTGAAGTTAAAAAG
>CAJUYI010008673.1:0-10728 GCA_910591695.1 Galerucella pusilla
CATGGTCGGGTTTCTTCGGATAGTTAAGTGGATATAGCGGTTCTGCCTTCTACCACTTCTAGGTCTATCACGAAGAGAATTGGTCTGGAGATACCGGTTCCATACACGACACACATCACTTTACCAAACGCCAACTCTGTTTGCCACGAACTTTTGAGAATGATATTTTTCAACTAAAGCCACTATTCTTGCACGGTAAATCTCACTTATGACTTGACGATTCATGTTTGCACTTAAAATCGTAAAAATCAAATGCCTTGAATGATCGCACTAAAAATGTTATCTTACAAAAAAAAACTGTAAACATCTGTATATTGCAAAAAATATGGAACATATTGAAATGGTAAACATTAATAAACAAGCCAACAAAAAATTGTTAGCGCAAAAAAATTCCTCCGCATCCGAAGAAGGTGATGCAAAACTTTTGAATCTATGTGTATATTAATTCATTCCACATGTTCTACATTTTTCTTAAAATCTCAGATTCCAATTTTATTAATTAACCAGTAGATTTCAATAAAACCTCATTTTTCAATTTTTTTTCTCTCAGTTTTGTTCAAGGTCAATTTCGTGTGTTTTCGCCTCACGACCACTTGTTTCAAAACTTTTACTAATTACCAAATCGCTTTGTTGTTGTTTTTTTGCCGTTTTGTTCCACTTTTGTTTATTAATTATCTGGAGGCGTGTGTTATGGTTTAAAACATTCGCAAATAACTGGGTTGACCAAATTAACTTTTTTGCTATGGTTGTATCCGACAAATTACTAACAAGTACATCAACATTAATATTAAATCAAATTTTAAAAACTATATTTTAACTTTCTACCCCTTTTAATAATCAAATATGATAGAACAAAATTTGATATAGCTGCTTTCATTATTGGATCAACAAATGTTGAATCCTTTTTAGTATTCATGAATTTTGGAAATTTCATATCATCTCCTCTTGAAATAGTATTAGGTTACTTTTTTACACCATAAAAGGAGAAATCCTAAGTATTAATTAACCTATAGACTTGCACCTAATATTAAATTTAGGTAATTACCTGGAATGAATTAAGTGAGAAAAGCTTTTCTTTTCAGCATCTTTTTCTTGGTAGTTTACAGTCATCACTAAAGTGTCTAACACAAACACGGGAATTTTGGCGTATTTGCTTTGAAGGCATGCAGTGTAACTTCACATTATTAATATTTCTCAGCCAGGAGTCAAATACTTCAGGTTCACGTTTCGGAAACCGATGTTAAGCACTCGTTTTGGTTTTGTCTCAGCAAAACGGAACACAACAAAGTTTTTTACTTGGTTTGTTTGTTTTTCCTTCCATTTTGACATTACGATTGTTGATGATGAGTGCCCTCTGCAGTTTGGCCGCATCGTAACTTAAAACATTCTCTCCAATCCCAGTTACAATTCTAGGTTGAAGTATTTTATGCATTTTACCAAGAAATTACATTGTGCTATACAAATTTTGCCCCCCTTTTTCCCACCCTTCAAGTTTCAGGTTTCTACGTTCAGCGGTCTTTCAAAAATTCTAGATATAAAAATGCTCCTCCTGTTTAGAGAGATTATTTTTTTCTCTCAAAGGTCTCAGAGAGGTTTATAAATTGAAAAAAAAGTTGACCCGGAAAAGAAAAAATGACAATGACACTCCTAAAGGCGGTAGGACAAAAAAAACAAGTTCATAATAATACATAAATGCATAAAATGTGGGTAAGAATAAGAAGTAATCATTGATTTTAAATAAATCAATGATATTTTTTTCAAAAAACCTTCACGACCTACTCAATATAAGTAGATCACCTACCTAACCATAACCACCCACATAAAATCGAACAGATTGGTATCTACCTTAAACAAGTGTGTGTGATACTTCCCTATTTTGTATTATCACAGAATCTAATTTAGAACTCCATAAAAATAAATAAAACATTTTTTAGAGTTTCGGTAAAATTTTTCAATCATCTCTTTGGATTTTGTTTATTTATTTTCTTTATATTTTCTTCACTTCCTGTTCTTTCTGATTTTTTTTATTATATTTGAATTGAACTATTGATCTTAATTTAATAATAAAAATAGAAGTGGAGAAAGTTTTGGTATTTGGAAAGGATTGTTTCACATACCACACACATATTATTGTCACATATACACTGTGGGCCGAAATAAAAGAGTACATTTTTTAATTGAAAATATTTTTTTGTTTTTTGGGCGATTTATTTTTTTTTGCAGGGCTAATAACCTAACATGTCCTCAACATGACTGTAAATTTGAAATAAAAAATAATATACAGGATCGGAGAAATGCTTTATTATTTTTTCAAAAAGATCGTAATGTTTGAAATAAAAAATTTAAAGATTTAATATTTTTTTTGTTTCAGTAAAAAGAATTCCATAGTATTAAGGACCCAGCTTTCTGTTCGAGTTCACACAATTATCGGTAAGTTTTATATCTAATTTATTAGTAATTTCCTCAAAAAAAAACTATAAAGCGAAAGTTTAGGAACTATAAAAAAAATTATTTTAAATTGACCGGAAATCCAAGTTCAACAATGGAATGGTCACGACGTTTAGTCTTCCGATGGGAAGTTAAATATTATGAGATCCTCTAACCATTTATTGTAAGCTTTGAAATCTTTTAAGAATGGTAATTTTACTATTATAACAAAAAATAAAATAGGAATTTAAAATTATAAATGTACAGGGTGTCCTAAGGATTTAATACAAAACATAGGGAAGTTGATAGATTTCTTTAAAAAATATATAAACATTTTTATACAGTGTGGCCCATTTTGTTTGGAAGCACCCCTGTAAAATTCGCATTTCTCAACCGATTTTACTATTTTCAAGGCACTCTATGTTAATTTTTCTTTGCCAAAAATATAAAAGTACATAAGGCATTTTTTTTCTCAAATAGAATTTTCTCTCTCAAGCAGAATTTTATAAAAAAAATGTTATTAACGACAAAGTTATTTCAACATGAATTTGGAAAAAGTGGTATTTTCTTTAATTTTTTACGTAGAATGTAGACAAATTTTCGGAATGGCAACATAGTGAACAAAAACTAGGACTCATGTAACGTTACATTTGGCCACATTTGACCAACATGTGATTCTCGTCGAGAACCTGTAGCATCGATCATCGCTGAAAGGCAAATTTTTACATTTAATGTGCGACGGATAATCTCCGTTGATGAGGATCAGTATACACTGATATTGGTCAAATATTTCAATACTTCTCTCCTATAGGGAGAGAAATTAAGAACACACTACCAATATGTAAATTCTTTCTCGAAGCGGAGCATGTGAACAGGAAAGAATGTCCATTGCTCATCGCATGGTTCAATTTAATAGCCAGTAGTAAAAATAAGTTTTATTTTCTCCTGTGAACCATGAACCGATAAGGTTAAATTTAAATTATTGTGAGAGGTTTACCTCAAACTTTTTTACCTGACATTCCGGACGAAGTAGTTTCTATGAGGTAGATTAACATCAGACACTTAGGACCTGTCCGAAGAAAATAAGGAAAGTAAAACCAACGTAAAACAACAAACAATGTAAACAACATAAAACAACATTCATTCACTGTAAATTTAACAACGTTGTTCATATTCCTTCCCTTCCAGCATTTCCAGGTTTGTTGATAGAGAGTTGTGAAGTGAAAAACAAGTCGACTAATATGATTCAGGGTGGCGCCCACTTACCTTTCTTGATTAACTTTAATTACATTTATTAACTTATTAAATTCATTTGGTTTCTTAACTTCATCTATTATCTCATCAACTTCAATATAACTTCAATAACTTAAATAAAGTAGGCATATTGCACAGTGAAAATTCGAAGCCGATAACTCAATCAGTTCTGGAGATATAGCTTCTGAAAGTAATGTAAAATTTATAATAATTTGGAATGTTGACAAAGTAATCTAACAAAACGATATATTGTATTATACACTTTTACTTTTGTCTCTTTAGTGATTTCTTTTTTGTTTATAAATTTTTGGTTCATGGCATTGTATAGCTTAATTGTTTTCTCTATTATTTCATTTATCTCTGCATCTTGTTTTGCTGTTTCGTCAAAAGTTATTCCTAAGTACTTATTTGAATTCTTTTACTTGTTCTATTTGTACATTATCTATTTTAATTTCTGTGTTGATCTTCTGATTTTCTATTACAAGTATTTTGGTTTTATTTTTGTTGATTTTCATGCCTTCTTCTTTCATAACATCTTTCCATATCTTCAAGTTTTCTTGTAATCGGTTTTCACTTCCTGCTATTGGCAGCACATCATCTGCAAAAACTCCTTCGGCTATCTCTACTCTTTCGAAATTTTTATACCCTACGTAAAAAAAATAATGAAAATACCACTTTTCCAAATTCATGTTGTAATAACTTTGTCGTTAATAAAAATTTGTGATTGTGACATTTGTGATGATTCTGAATCCAGTGGTGTAGTTATATTTGAGAAAAATAAATGCCTAATGTACTTTTATCTCTTTTGGCAAAGAAAAATTGACATAGATGGCCACTATGAAAATTTGTGCCAAATTACTGTTTTTGATACTGAATCTAACAAAAAAAATTAAAACAAAATCGGTTGAAAAATGCGGATTTTACGTGGGTACTTCCAAACAAAATGGATCACCCTGTATATAATGTTTAAAACACTCTTGCATGTATCTACATAATTTTTTATTTAAAAAACCGCAGTCTATAAATACCCTCCTGATGCCTATCATTTCCTTTTTTTTATTTGTTCTAAAGAAAACAAGGACCGATAAAAATCAGTAAGAGTCCGTCAAGAAATCCCACAAATTTTTTCTTATTCCAATAAAAGTAAACAGTGAAACCGTGCTCGTTATTTCCAGTAAATTATAGGTTTCGCCTATCTCGAAGGAGCAATGGAGCTACAACAACACCATAGAAAAAAAAACACAGTTGCATTTTATCAGGGTATGTCATCGCACGACACAACACTTAGAGACGTAACCATTATGGATACAATATATTGTGTGCTTTATAGTTATCCTGTCTACAATGCTAGTTGGTTGTGTTGCATATACTTTGTTCTTGAGATAACCCCACAGAAAAAATCTAACGGCGTAAGGTCTGGCGATCTAGCTGGCCACTCAATAGTACCTCTTCGTCCAATCCATTTATTGGGAAAGATTTATTGCCCCGTCTTGCTGGAACCAAACATTTTCATTCGGTAAGCTAGGATCTATTGCGTTGGGATATAAGTTTGCCAACGCAAGAGTAACTCCATTTCTAAGCATATTTAAATATTTTTCAGCTGTCAAATTTCCATCTATAAATATAGGACCAATAATATGGTCGCCTATGATACCGGCCCAAATGTTCACCTTTTGAGGGTACTGAGTATTTGTCTCACGCATCCAATTGGGACTCTCTGCTGACCAATATCTACAGTTCTGTCGGTTTACCTCTCCATTCAATGTCAATGTTAATTCGTCAGAAAAAAGAATTGTACCAAGAGCTATCTCATTTCTGTTCAGCTTATTCATCAATCTTTCGCAGAAATCCATTCTACGATCTGGATCGTCTTCTGTTAACTCCTGCACAAAAGTTAATTTGTAGGGATGAAGTTTTTCTTTATGAAGACATCTTAGAACAGTTGTATGACTAACATTATTTTTACGGGCAATTTGACGTGTACTTGAAGTTGGATTCTCTTCGACACTTAACAAAATATCCACTTTCACATCATCTTCAACGAAGTGTGCTTTTCTTTTCATTGGTTTGACATGTCCAAGTTCTTTGAATTGTACATGAATTTTAGACACAGTACTTTGTGAAATATTAGGCAATTCGGGATACCTGTGATTAAATAAGTTTGCCACTTCAACTTGACTTCTGCAGTTATCCCCGTACCCGATCATCATCAAAATCTCAATTGGGTGAGTCTCAGTTAAATATTTCATTGTTATGTCGACAAGGAAAGAGTATTTTTCAGTATAAACTGTCAACACATCAACACCTGACAGAATAGAAAACAATTCATTTACCGATTTTGTCTAATTATTGGCATTTTTATGCAATTTCTAGGTATTTATGAGTTTCGTTTAATATACAAATACGTCTAATAATTAGTTAGTTTAAATTTTTGGATAAATCCATATTTAGCTAATTTAAAAAAGTACCAATATTTCAAGTGTAATTAAATTATTAATTTTAAAATTTCACCCTGTATAATTTATAATCGACTATTCATTATTTAGTTTGTTGGAATCGGTTCAATAAGAGGATTTCAAAAATATGCAAATATACAGGGTGTTTCTTTAAAAAAAAACACCGCCTATGGCATACTTGCGTGAATCACCCTGTACATTTAAATTTATGTTTACATAACACACAACTCAATTCAAAAGTTGACGTGTCTCGGCATTTTTTATAATCTGACATAAAGAATTTTATTCCATAAGTGGTTTCCACACTGTATACTCCTTGTTGTACTAGTGTAAATGGTATGACCTGAATAGACTTTTCGCAATCTCTATAAAATTTAAAAGTGAGAAAATTTGAAATTTCTATTTTTCTTTACAGAAAAATTACTGACGTCCGAAGGCCGGGAACTTCGACGAGCTCTATTTTCTCTAAAACAAATCTTTCAAGAGGACAAAGATCTCGTACACGAATTTGTACAAAACGACGGTTTATCATGTCTAATAAAAGTAGGTTCAGAAGCGGATCAAAACTACCAAAACTACATCCTACGAGCACTAGGTCAAGTAATGCTCTACGTAGACGGTATGAACGGTGTAATAGAGCACAACCAAACCATCCAATGGCTCTATAGTCTTATCAATTCAAAATTCCGATTGGTAGTTAAAACGGCTTTAAAATTATTATTAGTGTTCGTCGAATATACCGAATCTAATTGTATGTTACTGATAAAAGCCATCCACACCGTAGATTACTCCCAAGGAGCGTTCCCTTATCACAACATAATGAAATTATTAAAAGACTTTGAATCAGCCGACACGGAGCTTCTAATTTACGCCATGACTCTCATTAATAAAATTCTCGGCGGTGTACCCGATCAAGATACTTACTACGATCAAAGTGACGCTTTGGAAGAACAAAACTTGGAAACCGTCATTCAAAGGTACATGTCCAAGCCTGGTACCGACTTGGATCTTCTACAACAGTTCCAAATCTACGAAGCAGTATTACAATACGAAGACGGCGATGAAGGTAACACTCCTATTAGACATTTAGATGAAACTATGAGAAAAACTATAAGAAATCGAAAATCCGTCGTGGAATCGGCGGAAAGAAGGAAAAGTAGACGGCATTCTACTGGAAACACTCCTACTTACCCGGGAACGGTTAGGAATAACAATAATTTAATTCTACAAACCAACAGGGAAGATGAAGATGACGAATCTTCTAGCTCGCAAAGCTCTGGAATAAATAATACGCAACTTAATGGTAGCTATAAGGATAGTAATAAAGGTGAGGGTAATATTTTTTTCGTTTCATGGTTTTCTGTATGTTTTCTAACTACGTGTCGTGTGTTGTTTTTTTTCTGTACAATGTGTCTTTTTTTTGTTCGAATGGGTCCTTAACCAGTACCCAGACAGTGTTGAACTCATCCCCCACGGTGATGCCAACCAACCAAACCCACCTCAAACTCGCTATTACTCCCTCCTTGGAATCACTACCCTAGCATACTTCAAGACGGGCGGCGGTCCCTCAAACACTCCTAGTCATCTTTTCCTACCTCTCACATGCCATGTCGAGTCTTTCTCCTTCCCTTATCATGCTCTCCACTACGCCACTTATCTTCATCCATTTCTCCTCAACATAATCTCCACACCAAATTTTCCCAGTTTATTTTCCAACTTCTTCAAAACTTCCTCGTTCTTCCAACATCTAAACGCACATGTCCCACTTCTCATTTCCCTATCTTGTGTAGGTAACCCACTCTCGAACCGTATAAGTAGTTCACCTCCCCGAATTTCTGATCCACCCAATTTTTCCTGCTCCTTTTAGCGCACCCTCATACTCATCCCACCTTCTCTCCATTTCCTCATCCATCCATTCCCGTACTTCATCTCTGGTCGCACCCCTCCATCGTTTCTGTCTGGCTCTAGCCGTCAAGTCCAATGGATAGTCCACCCACTGTCCTGTACGCCTGCACCAACCTCAGGAGTATCCCTCTCTGCACCCGCAGGAGTGGTCTAACCCTCGCATTCACCCCCCACACTTCCGCGCCATACAACATACACTGCTCTCCAGTCCTACCAATTACCCTCCTCTTCCATTCTCCTGGTCCTTTCACATTACCCATTAATCTTCCCAGCCTTGTTGCCCTTACTTTTGCCCTCTGTGCACCCTTCAACATATTGGTTTTGAAGGATAATTGGCTATCCAACCACACCCCTAGATATTTCACTGCTTCCTCCATCAGAATTTTCCCTTGCTCCGCCCCTTCACCAGTAGCCCCACCGTCTTACTCTCAGCCACTTCGAGTACACACCGCTCTATCTTCTCCACAATCTTCTTTGCCGTACATACATTCAGTGTGTCTTAAAGTTTTGAAACTGTGTCTTTATAAATGAATTTGGGTCACATAGTACAGTATTTTATGTGCAGCTATAAAAAAAATGATTTTGCTTTTTGCTTTGCTTAGCTTTTGAGGCTGGCGTGACGCCGGCTTTAAAGCGTCGCCGAGAAAGAGCCGAACGCCAAAGAAGTTTCATGAAAGAACAAGAATCCACTGGATTTTTTAGGAACTGCCTCCTACACGAAGGAAAAAATGAAAACGAAAACGGTAGGTACACAGCTTTTCGCAATTTCTTTTAGGTTGAAAATTATTTGTACAAAAAAAATATATTTTCAGGAAATTTCCCATTTCAACAAAGAATTTCCAACGGAAACTCAATAATGCGTAATTCCAGTAGAAAAGATCTAACGCCTTTAATGAACGCCGTCAATATACTTGATTCCGAAGAAAAACAACCGTGGATCTATTCCGTGATCCAAAATCAAGAAAACCTCGAAGAAACCGAAAACGCCAACGAAAACGACCGAAACGTCCTGTTGCAATTAAAACGAGAAAACACCGTTAAGGACATTACGCAAAAACTAGCGAATCAAAACATCCTCCACAGTCCTTCGGAAGAAAACAAAATAAACCGCATCGGCGACATGTCTGGATTGATTTCCAAAGCGAAAGAAGGTTTAGCGAAAAGTAAATCAAAAGTGGAAGTTATAAAAAGTCCCACCAACGAAAACATCGCCAAAGCTGAATTAAAAAAATCCGAAAACGAACTACGTTGGGAAGAATTAACAGCAAACCTAAACAGATCTTTAAATTTGTGCGATATGGATTTCACGGATTTAATAAGCGACGATGAAGTGGATATCTTAGCACCGGTGGCCGTATCCAACGGAATACCTCCACCGCCGCCGCCTTTGAAAGATATTTGTAGTGCACCACCTCCTCCGCCTAGGTTAGCTCCTCAAGCACCGGCTCCGCCGATGTTTAATCTTCAACGACCGTGTAGGACGACGGAAACGAAGATACCGATCAAGAAAAACAAGAAGACTGTCAAGTTGTTTTGGAAGGAAGTTAGAGACGATCCGATCACTCATTTGAAATTGAAGACCGGTTTTATTTGGGACGAACTGTCGACGGTTAATGTCGATACGCAAAAATTGGAACATCTCTTCGAGTCGAGGGCCAAGGATCTCATCACTAAGGTGAGTTGTATTTTAATGAAATTTTTATTTAAAAATGGATTTTTATTTTACTATATTTTCTAAGATTATTTTTATATATAAAAAAGGTGTTTGTTGTTGAATAAAATGTTGGAAAGTAAATGAAGGGGCAAAGCTCCTGAAAAGTCTCTGATTGGGCTCAATTTGTAGGTTAGGGCAGGTGTTCTTAAAAGAGAAAAAAACTTGACGCGATTGAATGTACGGAAGGGGGGGAAATGGTTTTTCAGGATTTCTCCCCAATATCTCGCTAAATATGCGAATTAGAGAATTTTTCTTCAGATAAAATATGAAGATCGTCTTATTATCTACAAAAGTGGTTCCTATAATTTTTTTCGAAAATTCGATAGTTATCGAGATAATGAGATTTAAAAGTCTCCTCATTTTAGCTGCTGCTCTGCCTGTTGGAATTCTGCTGTCTATGCATTAACTTGTGAGCGGGTGGACGAATTGTTCCATAACTCGGCAAAAAATTGACATTTTCCGATCATTCAAAGTTCATTGCAATGGGAAGACCCGTAGCTATCATTCCATGTGACTTGCAGCTCGTTCGTACTTGACAAAAATATTTTAAAAAGCGGTCAAAGTTTTTTTCCACGAGATTTTGAGACTCATTAATATACAGTATGCGAAAACTCTTTCGAGTCCATTCAGTTTACACAAGTACGACAAGGAAAATATGAGAAAAACTGATTAAAGAGGGAGAACTAGATGAACTAGATACGCCCACAATTATTCTTCTCTCTCTTTCAAGCAGTTTTTCTCATATTTTCCTTGTCGTACTTGTGTAAACTGAATGGACTCGAAAGAGTTTTCGCATACTGTATAGGGTTGTCCAAAAAAAAACCGGAATTTCCTTTTTTATTGATATTTTTTTTATTTAAATAGGTCGATTTTATTGATGTCGGTTTTGTTTAAAACATAATTGATCAAGACACACTACTAATCTAATACTTCGCGTTTTGTTTAAAAACAAAATGGCGGACACATCCAAAC
>CAJUYI010008674.1:0-10727 GCA_910591695.1 Galerucella pusilla
GAACCATAATTCACGACAGTTGATATATGGGTACCATATACCTTTAGGTAGGAGGTAAAATATTGACTTATTATTAGGTGGTCGTGGACAAAATACTGAATGTAGATACCAACAAGCCAGAATTGGTTCTATAAGAGGCAAAAATGTGTTATCTATTGTTTTTTTCTAGCTCTATATGCAAAATATTACTAGGGTTAGCTGCACAGATACAGTCAATTCATGTTAATAAAATAATCCATATAGTGAATGGATGAGGGGTCTATTTGGTCGTTAAGAAGATTATCTGAATATTTGTTTCTCTACGGCCACCTTCAAAATTAGGCATTTACGAACCAAAAAAATGTGCGAAATCATACATTATACAATGCTTTTTATATGGGACTTTCATTATAACACCCAAAAGCGTGCGTAAATGACCAATGCTTTTTAAATGGGGTTTCCATTTTAACACTCTTTTTTAGCTACGAAATTATCTAGTTGCCTTGAATTCAGTCGTTTGTTGTATAAACTTTTGTGCTGTCAGTAAATTTGACAGAAGTGTCAGACAAATAGTGAAAAATATTTGTTACTTTGAAAAAATACAAATTACCCAATGTTATAATCAGTAATTCATATAATTGTCCTCATTTTACTGTAAATATGAATTTAAATAATTAGAGTTCGTTGTGTATATATATTTGTTTATAGAAAATTCATTTATATGTTTTTCAACCCCTTCGGAGCACATTTTTATATTTTTTCTTTATGTGGTTGTAGATAAAGTTTTGTATGACACTTGTGCGTGAAATACTTTTGTGCACTCGTTGCCTAATTGTCTAAATGACAATTTTTTTATTATTGATCTTGCAGGAGTAATTTGTAACGTCAAAACTTTTATTCGAACAATATTTAACAGTGTCAAATTTATAAATTAAAATGGAAAATGCCGTTGGTATTGTTTGAAATGTTAATATTTTGATTTTTCAAATCTTAGGAAATGGTATTTAAATTAATACTTTTGACATTCACAGAACTCAATAAGGTTGAACTTCCATCAAAATACAATTTAGTTTATGTTTTTCTCATTTCCATGACAACGCAAGGTATACATCATATACATCACGAATTCAACCATTTGACATTTAGTTCTTATTTCCATCTATGACTTCCATTTCTTGTTGTTGTAGTAATTATAGACCAGTATTTATAATTTCAAAGTGCACCAATAAAAAAAAATAGCGTAAAGTATTCGTGGATAACTGGTCTTTAAAACACTTGCTCTATTCCGAGCACTCGAAAAATCGCGCGTGTTTTGAAGACCTTAATATGCACTTATACTTTAATATACTATTTTATTTACCTCAGCAGCTTCTAATAGTATATTAAGTATTTAGAACAGTAAGGGTTGTTTACCGGTCGACAGCAATGTTTTGCTGGAGACCGGTATTATCCTTAACGTTCGAGATGCTTATACCATTTTATGCACGATCGTTTTGAATTTCGAATAAGATAATTTAAATTTCTTCGAAATGGACGAGATGTCAAAAGTGACATTTATATTTCTCGATCAGCTTAAAATATAATTTGCATTTTGGTGATATTGTTTATTTACGACTTTTTATATTCTTCTGTTCGGTTCTGTTCATTAAAAAAATATAAATAAACTTTGTTCCTTTTGTGTAATAAATGAAGTAGATAATATATTATTTAGGACCACTTAAATGTATCAAGGGCTAAGACGTCGGTAAGTAATTTAATTACCGACGTCTAAACGGTAAGTGAATCACTTACCGACTTGTTAGACTTAGAAACCAGTAAACACAACCTACCGTCCTGACAACCGATGCTGTAAATAAACAAAAAAGATCGATCGCGCAAAAAATATTTAATTTGAGGGATTTAGGTTATATATGCAAAATTTCAAAATCGAAAGTGTGTTGGTTTGCTAATAAATGATATGAGTACTTGGAATCTGATTTTTGGTTGGCATAGATATAGGTAAACGAATTGAATTGTTTTATTTCATCGATAAATAATTCATAGGTTGAATGAATTTTGTGGTGAAGTTAAACACCCTTTCAGAAGTGTACACTACTTGCTTCATTGGAGTTTCCCTGCAATTTTTTAAGTAAGAATTGAGGCAGATCAGGGAGGTTGAAATATTGGGTTGATTGCTTAAGAAATTTAGTGTAAGCCTAAAATAGTCCCAAAATAACATTTCAACAAGATTTCAACTGAGATTTTCTTGAACAAATAATAACAAATATATTATTTGTAGCATAATCTGCTTAACATTTTCATTGACCACAGTGTAATCAAATTTCAAATGTGATATCTATACACAGTGTAAACTTAACGCTATTTTATAAAAGTTATAATCCTATTACAGACATACGTGAACATAACTTTAAAAAGCTTAACAATTTAGAAATCGTTTATTACGGAATCATATCACTGCAAATAATCCGACTTCGTGATATGGCATACTAATAATAATTTTAAAAGAAAACGTTGTTAAATAAGAAACGTGATGTAAATGACGTTACATAAAACGTTGTTATGCCGGATATACGGCTTCATAAAGTGGGGAATAAATTCCAGATAATACACACAAGCTGATTTTTGTTTTAATTCGGATTTTAATTATGGTGCTAGAAAATTGGAAAGGGTTCTCGAAAAGGTAGTTAATAGTACATTTCATTAGTGTCCGTATTTATAAACAAGACGCAAGGCTGAGTATTTCTTTGTCAATATTTTTTGACACATTATACATAGAAAAAGTGTCATAGTACCAAACATGAGTAACATTTCCATATATACAGGGTACCGCAAGGAAGTCCAATTACTTAACTAGCTACCCTTTTTTTTCTGGGGCTATATAAAAGGTAAGGTGTATAAAACACCTCCTACAACTAAAGAAGATATGAAGGAAAAAATAGAAATGGAGAAATGTTATAACAAAAATGTGAGTACTGCAAGTTGGCGAGCCTGCCTCCATGCGCACAAACTCATTTTCAATGAAACCTTCCGCTACTGCTCTTGCAAGACACATAAATGCTCTGTGTACAGAGGCGTATCATTAGTTGTCCTTCAATTCTGTTGGCGTTTTTCTTTGTCTGAATAATTTTTGTGGTATAGGTACGACACTGACCTGCTTATGTATTTCACCTAATATTCACCTAATATTAATCAGTTATGGATCAGACTAGATTATTTTGAAAATAATTTCCGGTTAAATACTTCCACTAATAAAATTTCACCTAAGTAAGATTTGTTTAAAATAATGTTTGGCTGAAAGTATCTATCATCAATAACTCCTTCCCATCCATCTTCCAGAAAAATTCAATCAATAACTCACAAGTCAAAGTCAATTGAGTATAGGGAATTCTTTAGAAATAATAAAGTGCCATGCAATACCATTTCATTACGATACTAAAATACAGGGTGTTCCATTTAAGAAATTCCAGTAAATGATCATTCCGAGCTATAACTAATCCTGTACATAAAAACGAATGTCGCGCTTTGTTAATAACTTTGGACGATAGTGAACTATATCAAAAATATTTGAACGTAAATAGATTTCTTGCTATCAAATCTATACAATTGTACGTTACAGGGTGTTGATGTTACTATAGGAAATTAGTAAAAAAGTGTTTATATCTTTTGAATTACCTACCCCGTATAACATTAGAAGCAAGAAAATCAAGAAGAATAAAAAAATGTGGAAATAAACAGGGAGTTCTATTTAAAAAAAGTTGAGTGTGGTTCATCCTGCCAATATAGGTATGTATTTTTAAAATATGATCTTAGCTTTTATCTAAATAAAGTTTTTTCTTATCTCTCATGACAAGTGAGTAATTGGACTTCCTCGCTCTAATGCCGCACCCTGTATTTATATATTTCCCTATATTCGATATATTATCGGCATTGTTTTATTTTCTGTCAGTTTAATTCATGTTAGTTTTGAAAATACTCCGAATAAAATCCAGATATTCCTATGAACATAATATAGAACTAGCAGCAGAAGCCAGTGCTGATTTGTTACTAGCAAAATCCAGGTCGACATATGAACACGAGTATCAACTTTTCATGGAATGCGAGGTCTCAAAAAATCTCTCACATACATGTCTCGCAAGCCTTAATATAGGAGCTGAATTTGACATGTGTGTGTAAAAAGGCATACCTGAAAAGCGCTAGAAGCCAAAAACTACGTGAAAAAAGGGAAAAAGACATTTTGTGTTTGCAATGCTGTATCTCTGGAAACAAAAGTTGGCATATTGGGGTTTGGCCCAAAAGATAGCTTATACAGAGTGATTCATTAAAAATGTCCAATCTCTGAGCTGTAGATTCTAGACCTCAAAATATGATGATTCTGCTCAACATTCCTTATGCAAATATTTCTAATTTCCAAGATACGGGTGTTCAAGGTTTAAATTTAAATTTTGATTTTTGCAATAATTTTTTGTTTTCACAATTTCTCTTTGAAAATTGGCAATTTCACGTTTTTTGGCATGAGGAATCATAATTTGCAGTCTAATTTAACATTGCTAATAGAGGGCGCTAGGCATGGGCCTCTAAGGCCTGTAGAACTGTAATATATATAATAAAGGGCGCTAGTTACACTTGTTTGTGTTAATTAATTCAAAGAAAATTTTTTTGGGCTAAACTTACAACTAAAATAATAAAAAAATATTAAAAAGCGTTAAATTCTACAAAAAAAAGTTACTCTTCTTTGATTCATGTAACTCAATCGGTTATCGAGTTATTTGCTTCTAAAAAGTTCAATAAATTTTAATTTTTTCATAAAAAAATTTGTAAATTTGTAAACAAAAATAAAAAATAAAAAACATTATTGTGGTTTGATTCCCAAAAGAATAAGAAAAAAGAATAAGTAATGCCACAAGGAACTTACAGAAGAAAAAGTAAAAAAATTCAAAGCAAATGCTAAAATGCCCACCATTTACTTCAATACACTTTATGATCCGCTTTCGTAAAGATCTCTTAATATCAAATAATCCTTGTCTATTATTTGGAATTACATCCGCGGCTTCTTCTATTTTCCGTCGCAGTTGTGGAAGAGAAGCAATTTTTTCTTTGTAAACGAATGCCTTCATTTGCGACCAAATTGAAAAATCCAAAGGATTGAAATCAGGGCCTCTTGGTGGCCAAGCAAACTCACTTATTTAAGTATTGACGAACTTGTAAAAAAAATGTGGTGGTGCTCCGTCGTGCAAAAACCACATATTTTGTCTTAAAGCGAGAGGTATATCCTCTAGTAATTCGTGTATATGTTCTTGAAGAAAATCTAAATAAAGAGGTCCATTTAAATTGGTTGGCAGTTCAAAAGGACCTATTAATTACCCACAAATTACACCACACCAAATGTTAACCTTAAACTCGTGCAGAAAATGTGTTTCCCTCATAGCATGTGGATTTCCAGAATGCCACAAATGATTATTTTTATAATTAAATATTCCTCGTCTGGTAAATGTTGCCTCATCAGTAAAAAGAATTGTATCCAGAAAATCTGGGTTAACATTTTGTTTATCTTGCAAAAAATGGGCAAATTGTAGACGCTTAGGTAAATCTTGAGGTAATAAATTCTGAACAGGAGTGTAATGATACGGATGCAATTTTTCCCTCTTCAGTATTCTGAAAATAGATGATTGGCTTATACCTGCTTGCAGACTTAATCGGCGAGTACTGATATCTGGATTCTACGTATCACAAATTGAAATTTCATCTTCTTCATCTGCAGTGATTTTTTTTGGTAGCACCGTGCTCAGTTTTAGAGCGTAAAGACCCCGTTTCACCTAAGCGGTTGTAAAGATTTCGGTACAGTTTGTAATTGGGTTGCTTTCGATTTGGGTATAATTGTGAATATCTTCGAGCCGCAGCTGGACCACTATAATTTGACTGAGCAAACACACAATTCATATCGCGCATCTCATTATTGGAGAAATCGTTATGCCTAAGCATTATTTGATAAATAACTATTACACTTGTTTATTACTAAATTGTTAATAAATGGTATACTAATGTATTACTTATTCTTATTATTATCCAATTTTTGCTTCTACATAAACTGTCTACTTAAAAAAAACTAAAAAAAAAATTAAACTCTACACAAACTGTCTAATAGCGACACAAGCCTACTTGAAAAGAAAACGGAAAATTAAACCACGGACGAAAGCGGATCATAAAGTGTATTGAAGTAAATGGTGGGCATTTTGAGCATTTGCTTTGAAGTTTTTTATTTTTGTTTACAAATTTGTTATTGTTACATATTTAAGGAATAATAAAATTTTTTATGAAAAAATTAAAATTTATTGAACTTTTTAGAAGCAAAAACTCGATATCCGATTGAGTTACACGAATCAAAGAGGAGTAACTTTTTTTGTAGAATTTAACGCTTTTTAATATTTTTTTATTATTTTAGTTGTAAGCTTAGCCCAAAAAAAGTTTACTTTGATTTAATTAATACAAACAAGTGTAACTAGCGCCCTCTATTAGCAATGTTATATTAGAGTGCAAATTATGATTCCTCATGCCAAAAACGTGAAATTGCTAATTTTCAAAGAGAAATTGTGAAAACATAAAAAATTATTGCGAAAATCAAAATTTAAATTTAAACTTTGAACACCCGTATCTCGGAAACTAGCAATATTTGCATGAGACATGTTGAGCAGAATTATCATATTTTGGGGTCTAGAATCTACAGTTCAGAGATTGGACATTCTTAATGAATCACTCTGTATATTCGAGAATAACATATCCAAAAATTCGCGTTAATCGAAGTGGGCGTTTTTGAGAACTCTCCTTTTTTCAGTTTTTCCAATTTTCCGGAAAATTTATTTAAGATATTGGAAATCCGGAAAAAGCATGATAAAGCTGATTAAATTACGCACATTTTGAAAAAAAACGATAAGATTTCTTGGGCCGAAATGGCGACCATTTTAAGCAAAATGTAGTTTTTAGTTTTTTAAATAACGGCTTTACGATCTATACTTTGACATGATGCTAAAGGGCCCCAAAAACGGTCTCAGCGTTTCAGAAAAATCAAAGGCATCCATTTTTTTTGCTCGTGGATTCGGCCTGGTACAATATTACACACGGTACTGCTCGCCATTATGTATACTTAAATTTGGCTTGACACGCTACCTTGTGTCTAGATCAGTAAAAAATATTTCATGGTATTATTGAGAAATTTAATTGGTCGATTTATATTTCGAGCTGCTTCTGATCCCCAGCGACTACCTACCTTTTGCAGACATCGAAAAGATACTCCGAGGAAAGACAAATCATTTTACAAAAAAAAATACATTGAAAAGTCGAATTTCTAGAAAAAAATTGTTTTTCTTTTCGAGATGATAAAACAAGTGAAACATTTTCCCGCAATGTAATCCAAACCATATAAAATTGTTTTGTTGTTTTAATGAAATTAAGGCGTGAAAAGCATCAGCCAAGACTTTTTTCCTCTTTTTTTTAGCTGAGATTAATGAACCTTAGTCTTTCCACAGAACAGCTTCAACTTTAGAAAATACTTTGTGATCAATATTTGTCTCGTACAGTCATATCCCGAACGTGACATCGTATAGTTTAATTTACAGACAAAATTTTATTATTCAAATGGAAATTAAGATGTACGGATTGTCCCTTAAGTTTACTACATAATAGCTCAAACCAAAGCAGCATTATTCTGACTTTCGACATAAAGTTTACTTAAATCAACTTTGGTTTTTATTATTATTTAGTTGTTTACATTAACGTTCATCCACGGGCGTAGCCAGGTTTTAGTACCGGGAGGGGTCAAGAAAATAAAACCACTAAAAGTACATAAAATAATTCTCATATAAGAAAAATATTAGAGATGTGAAAAATACATACAGAAAAAAATCGGATTTCTTTTTAGAGCAGTGGGATAGTATAAAATATAGGCTAATTAAAAATCTGTTCGGTTGTATATCACAGAAACACAGATTATTAAAAGTGCAAAAAATTCTTACAAATGAAAAAAACGAACGACTTTATAATGTGGATCGCCCTCAACAAAAACAATCATAGGCTCCGTTTCACGTGAGAAGAACCCACATGATGTAGCAGTCGTATGCACGAGCTTGTTGTCAAAACCATACTGTAAAATAGAGGAGTTCAGTCTAAGGTCAGTGTGGCCAACCCTTTCTGACAAGAATGACAGTTAAGGTCTACCCTTCAAAACATAAGATTTTTGCATGTTTTTCATCATTGCGAACATCTATATTGCTTTCTTAAAATTATGAATACACCCCCGAAGTGTATATCTTGAAATTTAAAATGACTTTTTAGCTGAATACTCAACATATCGGTGGCCGATAATTCTAGGAACTCTTGGCATGTCACCATTTCATTTCTGTTATCTGTCACTAGTTATGTCAGATGTCAGTGGAAAAAGTAATTAGAAGGATAGAGATACAACTAACTAGAAATGCTACAAAAATCTAATCGAAAATGGACATACACAATTAAATGAATATCAACAAAAATAAATATAACTGACATTTGACATAACTAGAGAATAACAAAAATGAAATGCTTACTTGAAGAGTTCCTAAAATTATTGGCCACCGATATGTTCAGTATTTAGCTACAAAGTCATTTTAAATTTCAAAATATATTCATTATTTTAATAAAGCAATATAGATGTTCGCAATGATAAAAAAATGCAAAAATCTTATGTTTTGAATGGTAGACCTTAACTGTCATTCTTGTCAGAAAAAAACACTTTTTGTTGGCTACACTGATCTTAGACTGAACTCCTCTATTGATCTTCGACTCCAAATCAGTAGAGTAACGTTTTCAGATTTTGTAGGTTAACTCTAAATTAGAATCTGTCGACCTTGACTGTTGATAATTTTTCCTTTAACACCAACAAGTTTTTAGGAAGCATGATTATATATTAAATAAAACACACAAACCTCACAGATAAATGAGCCAAACGTCTTAAAATATTCTAAAAAATAAAAAGTTTTCGACAGTAAATGATTGCTTCCAACACAACCTAAAATGTCGGATGTAACGCCAATGGTTACCGATTTTGGCTTCTGCACGTCCCTTTTTTATCTGAAACGGAGTCTAATCTCTAATTTACTATAATTATTTGAAATTAACTCCATCCAATCAAGCTATTCCCATTATTCTTATTATACAAAAAATAATAGCTACTCGAGTAATTCGCCTTAACTTGAAATTGGTAATGACAAAAGGACTCTAGAGATTCCTGTAAACTTGAACGAACATGCATATTAAGAGGATGTTAATGCCACATTTAAGAGAGAAGGGATTGGCTTACCCGAGAGACACGGAAGGTTGTCATAAATTTATATAGTACAAAGTCTACTTTTTATTTTTAGACAAAAAAAAGTGGGTGTATAAATTATTACATTAAATAAAGGATAAAACGAATGGGCTAGGAAAACTGGGCGCGACACAATTTTTTTTGTTCATAATTTCAAGGACGAAATGTTGCAATGACGAATATTTAGGAAAATGAAAATTGTCAGCTCCCAACCTAACACTGCGTATGAAAAAGTTTGTCACCCTTAAAAAAATAGTAGATTCAATTAGGGACACACATACACATTTACGAAATAGGTCAAAGTCTGACATTTGCGGACGCATAAAAAATGAAACAAAAGATTTTCTATTAGACGTAAAAGTCGGAAAGTCGCATACATAGCATTTTATATGTCCCAATTTCCTATTCTTATGTTCTAAAAATAATTTTAAATGTTTCCGAACGCTCATCTATACGAAGGTTGGCTGTACAGGGTTATTCATTATAAATTACCCACCCCCTATCATCGTTATTATTACTTCTAGAAAAAAAAAAGTCTTATATAAAATTTGTTTGGTTACAGCTGAATTTTCTTAATATTCTATCAAAAGTTCAGTAGCGTGCTAATTTAAGGGGATACAAAAAATAACAGTTCTTTTTTAAATGGGTTACCCTGTATATTTTCACATTTTTGGAATGGTCTTTTTTTTTTATTTCAAAAATATAAAATATGTTACCCCTACCTTGGACCGTTGTATGTATGATGTATGTATGTTGATGTATGAAATGTTGAAAATCTGAGTTTTAGTAATTACTGTAAATATGAAAAAGATAATTTATTAACGTAAGCTATGGAAATAACAACTAATATGTTTGATAATTGACATTTTTCATATAAAGTAATTAAAATGGTACTCAGTAAGAAAGAAAAAGTCAAAATATATACCTATACAGAACAGAAAACAAAGATGTATTTAAGAGAATTTATAAATAGTAAATTATAAAAGATATTCGAGATGTCCACCATTATTGTTAATGCATAATTGATAACACCTTATATTATTTATCATAAGATGCGTTCATTATTTTCATTTAGTTTGTTAATTTCAAATTGAATCCTTGCTTTAATCACTTGTATATTATTATTATTAATAAAATCTTTCACCTCTCTGTAAACTATTTTAATTACTTCATCTGAAAAATGTTAATTATCAAACATATTAGTTTTCATTATCATAGCTTACTTTGATAAATTATCTTTTTTATATTTACAGTAATTACTAAAACTCGGATTTTCAACATTTCATACATCAAACACGGTACAAGGTAGGGGTAACATACAGTGCTTTTCAGATAAAAGTATCCACCTTTAATAACTTTTGTAATACTGGTATTTAGAAAAAATCCAAAAACACGTCAATTTATGTTGGAAGGG